>CAIGRK010069185.1:0-11033 GCA_903798315.1 Fraxinus greggii
ACACATGGAGCTAGTGGTGGATGGGTGGTTGTGACGACATTACCGATTGTGCTGAACGGTTGGGTGCTGATAAGTGAGAAGGAAGAGGTGAGTGGGATGTGGGTGGGGACGAGAAGAATAATGACCGTGACCAATTAATTTTTCAATTTGTCACCATTGCTCCATCGAGCTTTTACCCATTGTGGAAAGTTCCCCAATGCTACCTTCCGTGGCCATTTGGCCTGTGTCTCAATCCCAATGTGGCTGATCATCATCTCGAACCAGCTACCGATCTTTGTCGTGATAAGATATTACCAAATCAACTAGTTAATCAGATGCAAATACCTCCTCGAATGGATTCATTCTTTTGCAGTTCAGCCTACAGAGTGTTAACAGTAGTTTTCAGTTCTTGTTTCCCTCCCAAGGACAGATTCTTACATGTTACTCACCCGTCGCCACTGAAAATACCACTTTCAGTTCGATTTTCATGTATTAAGCATGCCCCCAACGTTCATTCTGAACCTAGATCGAAATCTCCATGAGATTTATATTTGCATTACGTATAACTTCCTTATGATCATTAAATGATTTAAGACCTATTAATTGTGTAATTTATGAAAACCGTGAAACAATCTCATGTTTCAATTATTTTGTCATTTTAAAAAGTCACATATCGAAATATACAGTACTTATATCCAATATTTTAAAAATAATTAATTTTTTTGGGGAAAACTAATAGGCAATGGGGTTGATTTTGAAAGACAATTTTTCTTAAAACAAAAAATTATAATTTCATTATTTATAAAAATGTTAATTATAAATCTTTCTTGTATTCTTTTGCGTTCATGTTAGACTTAAAACTAATATCAAAATTATCTTTCCTAACTTTTGTTATAATTTTTCTTTTTATATTTTTAGATTAGACGAGAGCATCATTTTTAGCTTAGGAAATTCAACATACAAATAACAATCCCCAGTTGGATCAGGTGAAATATAATTTGTTCAAAACACCAGCTTTTGCTATAAACATGAATATTTTTATCCCCAGGTCAGAGAAACAAGAGGAAGCCACAGTCCATCAAACAATCTTTGTGGCAGTAAAAAGCAATAATTTCAAGGCCACACAATAGTTTCAGGCCTGCCTGCTGTTCTTAGCAGACTCAAACTTTACAGATCATTTCTCAAACGTATAGAATCCGGGTTTCAGTCATATTACTCACAGTTTTCATCACAAGAAGAAAATTCGTCTATGACCGATTTTGTGATGGCATCCTCTCAGATCCATGCCTCTGGCGGAAACTTCCAGTATCAGATCCACCAGCTGCTGGATGGAATGGCCTCCAAATGGGCTCTCTTTCGACCTGGCTTAATGAGAAGGAAGGCAAGTGTTCTCGATCCCAAGAATGAAAGCGATTAGGAACAGGATTTTCCGTTTCTTGGAAAGTTCTTCCAGATGAACCTGATGAGAAATAGTAAAAGCCACCGGATTGATCCGTTGGTGAAGCCACAGGAGCGACCTGCGCCAAACCCCTATGACTGTTGGATCTTCGAGAGGTAGGTATAAGAGGTGTGCTTGCAGCTGGGCTACTACTGGGTTGCTGAAAATATCCACGAAGAGCCCGAACCCTATCACGTGCCCAAGCCACATTACCAGGGTAAGGAGGAACCATTGATGAGGTAGAACTGGGCGTTCTGCTAGCGGAACTGTTATGATACATGTCAAGGTTACACAAATATAAAAACTTGTAGGCCATTTTGCAAATAAAGTAATTAATGTTGAAGATGATATTTGAATAATATATATTTGGCCTATCCAACGGCTTACGCTTTTAAATCAAGTGATTTCTCATGTTATCAAAGCATGTATATGTCTTGTGTTCACGCCCATTTAAATCAACGTGTTAAGCAAGCTTTGATGGGAAAAAGTTATCTTGCATATACGTGAAGATAATATTTAAATAATATACATGTCACCTATTTAACAACTTGCGCTTTTAAACCAATCAATATTTAGACTACTACTTGGGTCATTCTGACTTTTCTCACTAGATTACAGTCAATACTCAGTTCAGTTTAATGGAAAATCAGCTCTGTTTTTGGTATAAATACTAAAAGGTCAAAGGTTTAGTTCAAGACAATGTGAAGTATCAAGTCAATCCTTCACACTTCACCCTTTCTTCATAATTTTTTTCTTACCGAGGCAGGGTTTTGAGGCAGTTGTGAAAGCTACCAGTGAAGTGAACTTGTAGATTTGCCCAGATTTTATTAAAGGGTTGGGTTCAAGCAGTGATGGGTTCAACATGAACTAACCTGTGGCCAACAAATAATGGGTGCATGGCAGTTCCAGGTCTTGGGATATCAGAACTTGTCCTAGCTGTTCTCTGAGTCATGGATGGCATCAAGGATTGATCTGCACCACCAATGTGGCTGCTTGTAGCAAACGGAGAGGTGTGGTGCTCCAAACTGCGATAATGTGCATCCATGGTGGGAAAAGCATAAGAACTGGGTATCTCACCTGGAACTGATTGGGCACTCCACTGATTATTAAAATTAGATCCATCCGATATAGTTCCACTAGAGGTTGAAGATGGATGAATTGGTCCAAAGTAAGCAATATAAGGACACGGATGCGCCATAGATGATACAGCTGTATGTCCGGCAGAGATAGCATGTTGTCCAAGATCATGATCTATAAAACAATGAAAACTAGTAACGTTACTGAAACTAGATGTAAACCTTGCTACTTATATTAAGGATGAAAATCTTACATGCACTTGATGGAAATTCTCCTTCACTGTGAAGACAAAGGACAAGAAGAAAACAAAATGAAGCACTGTTAGTGGGCTAGCTAGTATTTGAACAGAAGAAAAAATAATATCAATGAAATTAATTACTTAAAATTCATAAAATGTAGAAGGAAAATGCTAGACAACCATCTCTCTCTCTCTCTCACACATTTATTTCCTAGATGACTACTCTCTCTCTCTCTCTCATATTTATTTCCTAGGTGACTGATATGTGATTGTAAGTTGTAACCATATACTTAACGAATCCTAGGTAGCTGATAGAATATTTCTCCACTAGAACCTATAACTAGAAAAAGAATAAACAACAATTAATCACAAAATAAGCAATCAGCCATCAGATCTGTCCATGTCAAAATTACATTCCATGATAGGGCAAATTCCAATCGGTTTCATACATTTTTCATGGACCTTGTGTCCCGAATATAAACCAGCATATCCGCATTGTATAAAATGTAGCACATCTCACTGTATGACTTGCAGTAGTAGTGCTACCTTAGAACTTGGAGCTCGCTAAGACTGCTGCATTATGAGTTAGGACATTAAGAAATAATATTCCGACTGATTGAGAGGGAGAAGCAAGTACTAGACCAGAAAAGAAACTAAGCCCAGCCCTCAAGCCCATCTCCAAGACTGTGTTAGCACATCCAACCTAAATTAATTGGCAATAAGTCGGAGGACAGATTGTCTGGAAAACAGTTTTTTAAGATTTTCTTTCCAATAAAAGAAATCAACAGGAATCCTTCGAGTAAAGAAACATTCATTTTAAAGCTTTCTAAATAAGCACACTACTTTTATATTAAACCCTCAAAACATTTTTCAAGTCAAATATATGTTGATATACAACTTACAATATAGGCATATAAAGATTAGCTTGATCTTCATTGCTAATCGGGTTTTGAATTTAACAGAACCCAAAACCCAAGTTCATTAGCAAACTTGACTAGCTAATTACAGGCTTTAACACTCAATTTATATTCAAGCTGACCACAATTATGGCTTAAAAACTTACTGACCTGAGTTACACATCTAAGCTTGACTAGTTCATGTCTTAATTGCTACTCCAGAGGAGTAGAATAATTTGATAGACAGAGGTACATCAACCAAAATGTGCAGTTCTACTTAAATGATTCAAGTTTCTATTAGGCAGCACACAAGCTGATTAGATACAATTTCCTTGACATACATACAACATACACACGTCAAGACTCTGCTAATCGGACATGACCATTTCAAGTTGTCCAGCCTAAAGAGAATCCATACCAGGAGAACCCATATTCTTTTCCCATACTCGGATCATGAAAAAGACAGCAGGAAGAACAAAGAATGGATGGATACTTTTGAGAGTCCCCTCCCTTCATCAATAAGCTTTCCTTCAAGAAAAACAAAATGGACTCGCACAAAATATATACAACTATCTAAATGCATTTTGAGCTCACAAGATGAGCTAAGCACATCCAGTATCTATTAATGCTGCCTAAGATTAAACTTTGATGCATTAACGATATCTATCATTCTTAAACTTCCATGCATAATCAAGCCTGTAATTTTTAAATTATTGAGTGACTATATTAAGAAAGAGGAGAGTGCACAAAGAAAAATGTTGACAAGGATGCCATTAGAACATCACAAACAATCATGTACCTAACCTCCATTTGTAACACAACAGTATCAATGTATCATCAAGGCAACAACATTTATTGCAATAAAGTTAAATGGGTGTATACAGAGTCATTCTAAGCTGTGAAAACATGAAGATCTAATAAAATCACACATACAGTTCAAAATCGTGAAGTTAAAAAAGTCCGCAGTGTAACCAGTGGCAAATGGAAAAGAAATCAACGAGAACAACTTCAGAATGAGAATGATTAAATAATACAAGATCATTTACATGAACATCTATAAAGAAACTTATTCAAAAAAAGTCTAAAAGCTTAGGTTGAAGTAAATAATTTACACGTTTGAACTTAAAATTGAACATGAGGTAAAAAAGGCTTACTCAAAAGATGAAGGAAGCCGAGTTAATCCCGCGAATGGACACCAATGAACTCCAAATGACTGCAAAAACAATTTCACAAGTTTTGAGAAATTAAATTGATGAGTGAGAACTGATAACCTAAGTTGTCAGCATTTTTCCATTCACAACCAGCTACGAAAGCTAAAAATTTGCAGCGAGCAATTCATCCAGTACACAATTAAGGATAACAGTAAATGTACAACGAAATAAATGAGATCCATCCAGTGAGAACCTATAATAGTAATGTGCTGATCACATTCATCCCAACAAAAAGAACAAGTCTCTCTCGCCCCCTATCCCAACCCCAAAAAAATAAAACAAAAAACAAAAACAAAACCCACCACAACCCAAAAAAGGAGTATCGTGCAGTGCATGTGAGCATGCTCGTGGAATAAACATAAGTGATGAACCTAAAACTATAAAAAAATGTCTGCAGCTACTGCCACCTGCAGTGGATCCTGCCTCACCATCTTCTAAAACCATAGGCATCAAAGACAGTGAAATTCATGTTGCCTCATTTGCATGCAACCTAGGGATAACCGTGAATCTGTTTACATATCGAGGAAAAGTGATTTCTATAGTAAGATGGTAATTATTTTAATGAGGAGACATGGGCAATTTAGGTAAGGAGTTGAAGAGAGTCAAGAAAGTGGAAATAATTTTGAAAGAAGTGGCTCAAATGGAAAGGGAATGCCAATTAAAAATTAAGGGAGTAAATTGGCATTCAAGTATCTTGTCGATGCATATAGCACTGCTCAAAATAGTCATGAGATATATTAAATGGAAGAAAAAATGTAGGCCAAGACAACAATAGCAATAACGAGCATCTGAACCTTATTCTCAATAAATCAGGTTCAGCTACATCATCATGTATGCTTTTTCGCTGTTCCATAACTCCATTTGACACAGCACTAAAGATGCTGAAATGTAGGCCAAACAAAAGGCCTTGACATTCTTGATTCTTGAACTATAACATAGCAGTCAGTCCAGGCAAACAAATCCACAAACGTAGCTCAAGTATCTATCAGATAAGAGTTCATCAAAGCCAATATATGATAAGGTTAAGTACAACAATGCTGCTCCACACAAAGACAGAAGGACAAGTAGGACGTGATACAAACTGGCAAGGCTTGATGATGGATTTTGTTGAATATAGACACGTGAAAATTGGCATAAGCGGCCAAGACAACAAAACCCAATAGGTGTATGTTTGTATAACAAGGAGTTAATGGCCCAAATAATTGGACATGGTACAGCCATCAATGGGCACCCAAATAAGCTTAAGAACGAAAATGTAAACTTTATGAGAAATCAAATGCAAAAGCATATACCACATTCCAACAAACACGATAATCTTTTCAATTATATTCTTTTAAAAGCCTATAGTAAATTATTTTGATCAGGCAACAAATCAAAGGTGTCACACAGAAAGATAATAAAGCAGAAATCAAACATATGGCTGTCAGTACATGAAGACAAATAACAAAGAAAATCCTCGTAAGATTTAGAGATTTTTTTACCATTACCATTTCATAATAGCTTAGATCATATAGATCCTCATCATGGGTCCAGTCATCCATACTAAATTCAGGCAACGGACGACTACCATTGGCATAAAGCCATTGACCTTTCTCAATTTTTCGACAGTTGGGACACTGCATTGCTCCCTTAATGTTAAATGCCGAACCTATACAATCTACACAGATCATAAACAAGATATAATAAAGTGAGAAACAAATAAGCTCTCAACAACTCGCTGAAAAATAATTATGAAGAAAAGAAACATAATGTGCGGTACATGTCAATCCTAAGCGATAGCTGAATTTCATGAGAAGAAGAAATTGAAGATTCCAATGCTTGAGAAATTTTGTCAGTGACACGGCACAATAGTGAAAATTTAGGAAAGAAAACCTACAAGCATAATACAATGCATATAGTTGTTTGACTTCCCAGTCAAGCAAAATGAATCTAACTTCAAATAACATCTCAATCCGAAGCACCAAACATGTGCCAGGAAGGTGCTTGCTGTGTTAATTTGAAATGACAGATGAGCAATCAGAAATTTCATTTTTCTACTAATGATTACTATTTTTTGTAAAAGCAAAAGAGAGGAAAAAGATAAAAAAGAATATCAAATACGAGCACAATCTCATTTGTTCAGCATCAAAGTTTTTTTGCAGCTACTAGTGTAAAAAATCACGCCATGACATAATATTCTCTTGGTTGTACTATTTATCCCTATAAATCATTTTCATTCAGACACCATAGACAAGTGCTTTATTTAGTCTAAACAGAGTCAATGGCTTAAATTATTGGTCAATACCCACATAAATGATCAACTGTAGATATGGATTTTCAAATAGGCTGTCTAAAACTTGAGAATCGAAGAGTTCTCACTACCTGAACCTTTTCAGAGGTGAAAGTACTTAGGTACTAATAGTTTCAGGATAAATGCTATTGTACATGAGAAAGCATTTGAGGACTATCTTCGTAGCAACCTAATAAATTTCTTGCAAAAGAATTTTTAATCCCATTAGAGAACTATAAATGCACCAGATTCACATATGCTTTGGGAAACTCTATTACTGAAAAACTTAATCTTGCGTCAATTATCTGTTTCACACATAACTCTTGAATAACTCTACAAACAAATTTGACGTCGTAGCTTTGACAGTCAGTTCAATTTCTTCAAAGCTTTTCAAAGGAGATGAGTTATAATAGGAGATCTATTTTAACTTGTATTCAGTCGATCTTATATTCCTTATTTAGTTAGGGATTGATATGAGAATAGAACTTTATAGGTTTTCCATTCTGGTTGGAAGTTATATCTTGTATAAACCACCCTTGAGGTCATTTAATGGTGGACGGGGAGGGTGAGACTAACCAACTAACATGGAACACCACAGTTTTTGTAAGCATGATTGAAGCAACACATGCAGTCGTACTTTGAAAAACCAATCATATCATGTAAAGTAGACAGCATGCACTGTTTTAAAGGACAGTCTCATTCAGGGGTGGACATGGAAACTTACTGAAGACATAAAATAACCCCACAATATAATATTACCATATCCGGTGATCACAAGATACTAACATGGAGAAATAGATGCTTAAAATTGTTTGAAAGGCAATCCAGATGGTAGTTGCCTCACCAGCAGAGGTGCAGGAGGACATAGTGATAATCGAGGTCATTTCTTAATTATCATTGACGTGAAATACGTGTATTTGTTTCTAGAGACATACTTGATCGTTGTTATCCAAAAAAATAAAATAAAGGATATCATGTCAATCATATCAATTGATATAAATTTTTATCTCAGTAGCAAAATTACGAAGGAAGATGCATTGAGTTTAGCATACTTGTGCTCCTTTGAAAGTATAAAAGCCATTTTGCATCTTTATTTGACCATTCATCAAACATGAAATTTGTACGGAAAAAAGTTACCCAAAACAAAACTTGACAAGGCTACAGATTTACCAATTTCTTTTTAATACATAGCCAATTGGTTATGTGGTACATAAGGAGTAACCTGTCTCTCTAAACGATGACAGAGGCACTGAAACAAAAAGTGACTGTACAGCAGCACATGAGGGATAGAGTTGAAAGAGAAAACCAAAATGTGAAACATAATATGATGCTATATGCAAGCTAATCTTACCCAAAACCCCCCACCCCCACCCCAAAAAAAAAAAAATCATGCATTTTAGTACCTTAGCAAATTTCACATCGTATTTTTTTAGGGTGGTTTGACAAAGATTTTGATAAAAATTTTGGCACATTTTGCTAAAATTTCATTAAATATGTGTTTAAAAAGTTGATAAAAATTGTAGGTCCTATGAGATGTATGGTTGAAATTAACCGTTGACATTGACCTCAACTTTTTAAGCTATTCCAAACGAGCACTTAATTAGAGATAAAATGTGAAAAGAGTAGCAGTTACTTTCTCAGGCTCTTTCCTTCTCCTTTTACTCAAAGGTGAACATTCATGACAGTCTCTTCCTTCCTCTTCTCTTCCACATCAATTCTAGCAGACTCTATGTGTTAAAACACAAGCAATTCTCCCAGCCTTATATTAAACAGCAACCATGCCCCCAACATTTTCCCTCACAATTCACACTTTAGCTTAACAATAAACTCCTAAATACACTGCTTGTCTCAGGAAGCTCCAGACTTCCCAACAAATTCAGCCTTCTTGTCCTTTCAGAACATCAATGCTAGAGGTCCAGTGTGACCTCCTTCCAATAACCAAAGTTAAAGCAATCACAATGCCATCACTCGCTTTACGGATATCTGTACTCCCATCCCCAAGAAACCCATCTTTTTACATATTTGTTGGATCTTACGAGGTTTAATCACATATATGCCATACCAAAAAACTAATGATTGCTTCAACCAGTTCAATGAAGTGAAAATGAACAGTTTGCAAGAAACAAACGCGACAGGTTGTGAAAAAAGTTTGGTTAACGTGATGGATCTGCTTCCACTTCTTTATTTAATTCAAATTTACTGTCACGTGGAGTAGTAATTACACCTATGAACAAGTGAGGTCATCCTACGCTGTGATTCCAATTTCAAACAAAAAAATTCATGCCGACATCATTGGCATGCACAGCGTCAGAGTAAACTGAACCTCCATGCAATGGATGTCACAAGATCCCTAATGCAAGAACCTAAAATTGCATCGATAAAGCCAATGGAAGACAAAATTAAGGGCGTGTTTGGTAAGAATTAAAATTGAAAATATAGCCATTATTGGTCCCACTCGTCTAATAAAAGTCAACAATAACGGCTAATTTTTCAATTTTACTCCTATTTTAATCTCTACCGAACACGCCCTAAACACTTGTCATGCTACTTCAACAATTTCAATTTGACTTTATCACTAGCAACATCAATTATGCACTCCATGCAGCATGTATTTCCACATAATACAAACTTCCAAAATTCCCAATTAAACTAATCAACACAATTTGGCAGGGTCAACATCCTACAACTTGATAGTTTTACCACCCAATTCCAATCATTTATTCATCCTGAATTTTTCATCGGGATCCTAAATTTAAAAAATGGTCAAGTCTAAATCTCCGCAATTCAAAACCAAATCAAGCAAATGCACAAATATATTAAATAAACCCACAACATGAAAACCAAAAATTACGGCCAGAATTGAACAAAATTCTCCATCTAAATTCTATTAAAACAAAAGTTAAATTGGAAATCTAAAATAACATCGAGAGACAAGTTTGGTCAGATCACAATCATTTCCAAATGTCTCGAAAAAATTAGACTCACCAAGGTGAAATTGATGGCCGCATTGAAGCTTGGCATAGGATCTAGCCACATTATCAGTCACCCCTTCTAAGCAAATTGAGCACGAAACAACCGCCGATTCTGCCTTGCCCCCACCCCTATCACCATCATCCAGAAGATCCGCATCACCCAATCCCATAGTTCAATCACCAATTCCCAAAAACCCTACCTCAATTTGAATCTTGCAAAAGATAATTTACATCAAGATTCGAATAATTAGAGGTTGAATGAATGAATAATTTGACCAAATTAAGTGAATTTATGAGAAATGCGTAACTGTTAGAGAGAGAGAGAGAGAGAGAGAGAGAGTTTAGGATGTGGAAAAACTGTGAACCAGTTTCTTTGTATTCCTCCTAATATTTCTCTTTCTACCCACCGGCTGCATAGTTTATTATTATTATTGTTGCAAGGACAAGAATTTTGGTAAGTTTCAACTGCTGTCCAAAAACGCCAACGAGGACAGAGTTAGAACGGATTAATTTCCTCAACGATCACTAAACTTTACGCTATATTTTATTTTGACCACCAAACTTTAAATTGTATCATTTACGTTGTGAAATTGAAAAATTGTTTTAATAAATAATAATTTTCTATTTTTCATTTTATTTTATTTTGAAGCAACTTAAAAAGGGGATCAAAATGATTTCACCACTCCCACCAAAAAGAGCCTTGAACCCAGGTCATTAGTACCTATTGAGTTAGACCTTGACCATTAATGATAACGTTTCTTTTATCACGTTTTTTGAAATCTAAGGCCCTGTTCGGTACGGATTAAAAGTCAATTAAAATTGAAAATATGACCGTTATGGATTCTCCTCATCTCATAAAAGTCAACAATAACGGCTAGTTTTTCAATTTTAATCCGATTTTAATCCCTACCGAACACGCCCTTAATATTGCTTGCGATAGTGCAACCACATGA
>CAIGRK010069218.1:0-17361 GCA_903798315.1 Fraxinus greggii
AAAAAAAAACGAAAAGGAAAAAGTCAAAAAACAGAACCACCGTGTTTGGCTATGCTTTATAAATTTACTTACATGGGAATAGGTAAGATTAAAATAAATATTTCTTTTGAATTGTTAAGGTTGAAAAAAATTAACGACTCCCCACGTACCTTGTGTGACTGTTTCATTTCAAACCAGCCAAACACGCCCTAAAGCAAGACAAGTTTTTTGTGCCGTGCCAAAAAAATCTGTGTCGCTTCGAGTTGGCTAAACCGCCACCACTAACGCCGGCCACGCCTCCCACACCACAACCCTCATTTCAACTCACGGTTATAACACAAGCCCCGATTTTTCATTCCTTTTAGCCCTCTTCCTTCTTTCCAAGTTAGTCGTCCCCTTCTCATAAACCCTAATCAATTTGGGAAGATAGTTAATCTATATTACTAAATTATGCAAACCACGTCAGTTATATTCAACACAAAGCCCCTTTTGTCTCCGATTCATGCCAGTAATTACTATTATAATGACAAAAATTCTCGTTCTTCTTCATTCATTGCTCTTCAATGTAAGAAATCTAGTGTAACTCTGCGTCCTCATAGACGCCGCTGCAGCCGTCCTTATCTTATCAATCCCACGGTATGTATTACTATTACCGCGGGTTTGACCAGTTTTTAGTAGATTTTGATTTATTTGGATATAGAGTGAACTGTTGCATTTTTGCATACTAGAATAATGAGGCTTTAGATGTCTGGAAAGTGGATTATTTTGTTGAATAATTCGATTAATTGTTAGCCGTGTTAAGAAAAAAATTGATTTTTTTTTTTTTTTGGTGGTGCTGTGAAACTATAGTTTTGGTAGAATCTCCATTTCAATTATTGCCTTCTAGCTGAAACAAATACAATAATGTGATAATTACGTTTATCCATGTTTCGTTCCATGGAAAAGGAACTATGAAGTAAAATCAGTTCCAATCTAAATTTTTTTTGGACTGCTTCTCCGATTTCTGCATTCCATATAAGCAAAAATAGCTTCCAGGCTTTTCAATATGTAGGGTAAGGCTTGTAAATGGTTGCAAATTATTGCAGAAGTAATCTTTTAATAATACTGCACAATAATACTACTTGAAGCTTGAACTGCTCATATCCCCTCGCTCATAGTCTTAACCTGTAAATATCATGTTGTTAAAACTTGAATAAAGACCAGTAGTTTCTTTGATAGGGAACTTTAGCAGAAGAACATTTCACAGTTGTACTCCATCTGTTCATATTGAATATTGGTGGTTTGAATTGGCCAAAAGCAGTTATGTTGGCTGTTGAAAGTAGATATTTCATGTAATTTTTAATTCATACCCTTGAAACTAATGACCAAAATCCATATCAATTGCACCAGGTTGCTTCATTGGGAAAATAAAAACAATTCATTGTTTAGTAGAGTTTTACACTTCGTTCTATTTATACAGGGAAATGGCACGTTTCAAAATGTTTGCAGCTCGAAAAATTAATTGCTTGCTTATTTACATGAATCACAATACACACAGGAAGAAAAAAAAATAAGTTCCATATAAAAACAAAAAGATCCCTTTCGCCTAGTCTGCATCTGAGTATATTTTTTTTTTTTTCCTTATTTGCATGACATCCTCACCTTGTTTATATATTACTCACTTCCATCCTTTATTGCAGAATACATGGAGAAGATCTTCTGAGCTTAACGAATTCTTACCTCTAGCGCGTTCCTTTGATAACTGTAGGCATGTCTCTTGCTTCAGATCTCATAGAAGAAAGCAGGCAGGTTTTAGTAGATTGACCACTGGGGTCTTCCTTGAAAAGTCGACTTTCCATCTATCAAGGACAAAACTTGACAATGCTAAAGTAAGCCATAACTAGTGTTGCTGGACCCTCTGTGATTACTCATATTTTTGTAAATATATGATAAAAAGCTTTCACTATTTGCATCACGACTTGGTTTACTCGTTTGTTAGATTGGTAGTGAAAAAAAGTTCCAAAAAAGACCAACTGATTTCCTCCCACGCAAGGTGGATTTGCATGCTAATTTTTTACTGCTTGGTTTTGTATTATAATTGATCTTATTTCTGTCACTAGAATTGTTTTCTCCCAGCCGCTTTCAGTTAGTTTCTTGTTTTTCTTGAGTATTTCTTCTTAAATTTATACATTTCAAACATATCAAATGATTTACATTCTGCCCAGTTCACTAGCATTTGTTTACCCTTTTGAAACTCTCTTATTACGACTTTTATATTTTGACACATCTACAACTCTTTTTGTATCTTGTAAGTTGCAGTTGTAGTACTTGTTTCAAACTATTTGTCATATGAGATATTTGGGTATTTATTTGTTAGTTACTTTCATTCTTTTAGCAGCCATCAAAATAGCAAGTATTTGGTGATTTTGTCTGTTTCATGACTTCAACAAGTTCCAATTTTTTCCTTTAACTACTACTTCCATGTTGATTTACAGGTCAAACAAGTTCATGTTCCACTGGCTGCTGTGGGTCCTGAAGAGCCACATGCAGCAAGTACAACCTGGCCTGATGGTGTTGTGGAAAAACAGGGTTTGGATTTTTTAGATCCCGAAGTAGAAAGAACAGAATTTGAGCAGTTTTTGAGTTACAAGCTTCCATCTCACCCAAAACTCCACAAAGGACAATTAAAGAATGGTCTTCGCTACATCATTTTGCCTAACAAAGTCCCTCCAAATAGGTACTATTCTTTCGCAGTAATTAAATGTCACATGATGGTTTATGGATTACTATAAATGCAACTATTAGATTATAATGTTACGTGAAATACATGGTTTATTGAAATTGAAAAAATGGATTGATAGTTTACAACCATGCAAATCCTTATATCTATTCTTAATTTTCTAATAATCCCTTACCTTCTTCCCTACCATGATAGAATCGTGTCCTTTATTTGCATCATCCTTCTATCAAAACAAGGTGCAGGAGGGTTGAAATTTGATTTTCCTGTGCCACGTAGAAAAGATATAAAGCATTTCTCATCTTTTGCTTTCTATTGTTCCTCTCTTATCTTTGCTGGAAAAAACAACATAAATTTGTTAGTGTATCTTTTCTTTCCCAGTTTTGTTGCTTTAGTGGGACATTCTTTTATAATACAATCAAAAGAAATTCGGTGGTTCCTACTTCTCTCATTGATTGTCTTACTTTTGCACATATTGGTATGCCTTGTGACATATAGGTGTGAAGCTCATATGGAAGTGCATGTGGGATCGATTGATGAGGATGATGATGAGCAAGGAATAGCCCATATGATTGAACATGTAGCATTCCTTGGGAGTAAGAAACGTGAGAAACTTCTTGGAACTGGTGCACGATCAAATGCTTATACGGATTTTCATCATACTGTGTTTCATATTCATTCACCAACCAGTACAAAGGTTTGTCGCAATTTTATTTATTTATTTATTTTTTTCTATCTGGGTTTTATAAATATTTATTTATTTTTCGATTTAAGCTTCCTGAGATAATAAAATTGAAATCGAAATTAATTTTAGATGAAGTGATAGGCAATTAAGGTGCATAAAAATTAAAACAGTCGAAATGAAGTAAAACATTTCTTCCTTATCCCCAAGATGGAAATAGCATGAATATGATACATCTCATGCACGAAATATTTCTGTATCATTGTATAGTAGAAGCATTTGAAACTCAAAACAAACCAGCCACTGCTTGTCACATTTTCTATTTTTTGACTTGTGTTTTTCATTCAAACAATTGTTTCTTTACCATTAGTTTTCTGTCTCTACTTTATGACTATTTTGTTTTATTTGCCCATCAATGTATTTTCAATGGTCTTAAGCTATAGTCTTTGATCTCCAGGGCTCTGATAGTGATTTACTGCCAGTTGTTCTGGATGCTTTGAATGAGGTATAATAAGTATTTTCCTTTTTCTATTGATTTGTATCTTTTGTTCATATTATTAGCTATAAACATCTTTTATACTTTTTTAGCTATAAACTGTTTACTCTTCTTCTTGCCATATGAATTTTATTGACTAATGAATTGTAATTTTAATGCACGTAGATTGCTTTCCACCCGAAATTTCTAGCTTCTCGAGTTGAAAAAGAAAGACGTGCAATTTTGTCAGAACTACAGATGATGAATACCATAGAGTATCGTGTTGATTGTCAGGTAACACAACAATTGGTGGTCATAGGTGGTCCTAGTTTGTTACTCCATCCGTCCCATAAAGATAGGTTTGCTTCCATTTTCACAAAGATTAACAAAATGTAATTAATATAGTTGGAAATATAATTTTTACTTACATTGTTCCTAATACACCCTTACATTAAATAGTTGTTTAAATAGTAGTTCATATTTGTTGATAACAAGGTATATTAAATAGGAGCATATTAGAAAACTAAGAAATCAACTATAATCTCAACAATGAATGTGTCCTATAATTTGGGACAGGCGAAAAAGAAAAATAAGCCTATCTTTATGGGACGGAGGGAGTATTATTTTTGTTTTTCATTGTTTACCAATCTCTTCTTTTCCTTTGTTGATCATAGTTGTTACAACATCTGCATTCTGAAAACAAGTTGAGCAAAAGATTCCCTATTGGATTGGAGGAGCAGATTAGAAAATGGGATGCAGATAAAATCAGAAAATTCCATGAGCGTTGGTACTTTCCAGCAAATGCCACCTTGTACATTGTGGGGGACATTGACAACATTTCAAAGACGGTTAACCAAATTGAAGTATGTGTTGTGGTTTGTAATTAATCTTTTGAAGATTATGTTGGTTAGAAGTAGAACCATCAGTTCAAGCTTTGTGCTTTAACCACTATGAATATTCAGCTTTTTGAAGTGGTAGTTACGTGCAAGTTCTTTTGCAGGCAGTTTTTGGACAGACTGACGCCGAAAGTGATATGGCTGCAGCATCTACCCCAAGTGCTTTTGGTGCAATGGCTAATTTTCTTGCTCCTAAGCTGGGAGTTGGGTTGACAGGTGGTTTACCTCATGAAAGGTCATCTGTTCCCACGGAGCAATTGAAAAACTATAGGAAGGAAAGACATGCCATTCGTCCTCCTGTTGAGCATAATTGGTCCCTTCCTGGAAGCAATATCAATGCAAAGTCTCCGCAAATATTTCAGCACGAATTGCTCCAGAATTTCTCTATTAATATGTTTTGCAAGGTGATGAATTTTGTGAACTATTATTGGTTCAGTATTCGTTGCAGTGCCCATGCAAGTAATTTCTGACTTTTTGTGTCCTCTGTAGGACTTTTTTTATTTGTTGAATTTATGTATTGTATTTATCCCCCGAAAAAAATTGTGTTTCTTTCCTTTATGAGTGGGAAGAGGGGTTGTGTAGGGTAATTTCCTATTAGAATTCATGGTTGGACATCAAGTCTTTATATTTTTGTTTCACTCATGGATAAGCTTATCAAACATATTCAAGATGAGGTCCTTTGATATAGTTATTTGTTGATATTTTATGTGATAAAATTTAACAGCTTTAGTTCATCGCTTGGCTACCAAAACTCCAACATCCCCTGATACACTTAGAGGCTCTATGATTTCTCACCCTGCTTGATTGGACTTGTGCTTATGGTCAAATATTTTGCTGTTTACCTATCAAAAAAAAATATTTTGCTGTTGGAGTAGTACTAGCTAGAGTTGATTTTATTTTGTTTGTTGATAGTGGTGCTATATTCCACAGGATGATGTACCTATTCTTTTTCTATGTTCTTGTATTCTGGACTTTTATCATTATTATTTTTTACAAGTTCTATGCTATTTTGCATCAGATCCCTGTCAACAAGGTCCGCACATATGGTGATTTGCGAAATGTGTTGATGAAGAGGATATTTCTTTCTGCTTTGCATTTTCGTATTAACACAAGATACAAGGTGCATTGACTTCCTTTTAGTTTTAATTCTTGTGTTATACAGCTCCAGAAAAACTATCATAAAAAAGCCTCTTCTAATTACGTAGTGGTGTTTGATGTATCCGTGGAAATGAGTTAAAGAAGTGGGCTATATTTTTCAAGAGTTAGTATGATGAATAATGGTATTTCATAGGTTTGAAAGTCACTCGACTTCTTGCAATTTATTAGAACAGTGAGTAAATTAGTAAAGAAATTCTCTCCTCAACTTCAAATTTGTGCTGAATATAGCAATTTCCATTGTCTTCCAATATGCAAGTAGGAACAACGGGTAGGATCTTTATGCTCTGATAGATGTATTGAGGACAGCTTTAGAATTTCTTTTATGAAGCCTTCTGTGATGAATTATAATGGTGGGTTTGATGTGGAGTATGTAGCCAATGAATTATATGATGGGTCAGGGATGAGTTGTTGAATAAAGGATTTTTTAGTTATTTTTGGGAGACGGTTTGGGTTTTGGAAAACAGTACTCAGGGATAGTGGTTTAGAAGGGGTGAGAAGTAGAAGACAGCGCTTCACCTGCTCAAGGGTTAGACAATTACACAAGTCATGCTCATAAAGATCAATTCTACTCTTCAAATTAAAGAATACTTGTAGTTAGTTTTAGTCACATTTAAAACAATTTTTTGGGTCTTAATATTTGAAATTGTGGATAAATAACATACATGTAACTAACATCACTTATTTATTTTAGCTCCAAATATTTTATGTTATTTGTTGATAGGGAAGAAGCTTTACCCAGCTAAATAATGAAAGTGATTGAAAGAATAGAGGATTATTGGCTGTGGTCAAAGTAAACGCTAGAGATTTAGTGCTTTAGGCTTAAAACTCAACAAGAACAGAATTTTGTGAACTAGAAATAAGAACATACTATTTAATTGTTATGTTTGTTGAAATAATCAGGCCTTTTAAGGACTCCAAAGCCTACTCTAACTAGAAAAACTTCAACCAGTAGGAAAAAGTGTGTCTAATTCTAGCAGGAAACCCCCAGCGTACTAAATCAAGACTAAATGAGAACATTTTTATAACTACTTAAAGTTCAAGTCTAATAATAAGAATACTTGTGGAGAAGAATTTGAAAATTTAAACTTCTGCCCCTGCATTGTTTGCCCGATACATAGGTGCTTTTAATATGTAACATTAGTTTTGCATTGAAGTTACCTTCTTCTTTTTCTAATTTGAAGAGTTTTTCAGAGTTCAAATCCACCATTTACTTCAGTTGAATTGGACCATAGTGACTCTGGAAGAGAAGGTTGCACAGTTACCACTCTTACAGTGACCGCTGAACCTCAAAATTGGCAAAATGCTATTAAAGTTTCCGTGCAAGAGGTTTGTCATTTCATTCCTTAATTTCATTCATTATCTCCATGCACATACCTCTACCCTCCTTCACCCTCCTACTCAGCAGAATCTAAGGTTCTGGAAATCGTAGCATTAATGTGATTGGTGATGTAAATGTTAATATTTTTTAAAGCTTTTCTTGTCAAGAAATTTCTAATGATAGTTAAGGTTGTTCCCATTTGTTCTGTTGTTAAATGTGAATTTTGTGCTTTACAGGTTAGAAGGCTTAAAGAATTTGGTGTCACAAAAGGCGAATTGGCCCGTTATTTGGATGCACTGCTAAAAGATAGTGAACAGCTGGCTGCTATGATTGATAACGTATCATCAGTGGATAATTTAGATTTCATTATGGAGAGCGAAGCACTTGGTCACACTGTGATGGATCAAAGACAAGGACATGAGAGTTTGGTTGCTGTCGCTGGCACGGTTACCCTCGAGGAGGTAATTCTTGATTCTTTCCTCTCCGAATGGTGGCTTTTTATCCGTTATTGTGTTGGACCAACAACGATGCATCTTATTGACTTTTTACTCACAAAAGATTTGCCAGATATGAATGAACTAGATGGAATTTGAGACATTGGAAATTTGGAAGCGTGTTAATCCATTTCTGCCAACTAACAGATCTTGAGGGCATGAAAACGCGTTGGTTAATTTTTAGACTGATACTTCGGTTGACCCTTTTTTATATGCTATGTCTCAGGTCAATTCTATTGGTGCGAAGGTGTTGGAGTTCATCTCTGATTATGGAAAATCATATGCGCCTCTTCCAGCAGCAATCGTTGCTTGTGTTCCGAAGAAAGTGCACGTTGATGGAATTGGTGAAACCGAATTCAAGATAACACCGAAAGAGATATTAGCTGCAATTGAAACT
Organism: Fraxinus greggii; assembly: GCA_903798315.1. Taxonomy (NCBI): domain Eukaryota; kingdom Viridiplantae; phylum Streptophyta; class Magnoliopsida; order Lamiales; family Oleaceae; genus Fraxinus; species Fraxinus greggii. Next base: position 8,116 of record CAIGRK010069218.1, read on the forward strand.
GGTTTGAATGAACCCATAGAGGCAGAGCCTGAGGTTTTTATCTCTCAAGAAGCTTTATATTTACAGATACTCTGTTACGGGGTGGGTGGTATTTAGGCCAGCGGGTCATCCTCCAGTTTTGAGAAAGATATATGGATGAAAATTGAAGAGACTTGTTTTTTATCAAAAGAAAAGTCCGTTTGACGAGAGACATATAGTGATAAATTTTAAATTTGTTGTGAGATATGTTTGTGCCATTATTCTCTCCCCCATCTGTTCCTTCTTACAAAAAGAATAAAATATAAAGAAATGGACAAGGTTTTTCATCCACCTTACTCCATTATCAAGATGCTATTATTGACTGTTATTTGTTTCTTACTTCTGCAGCTTGAGGTGCCTAAAGAATTAATTTCCTCAGATCAGCTCCAGGAATTAAAATTGCAGCGAAGCCCATCCTTTGTCCCCGTAGACCAAGAAACAAGCACGACAAAAATATATGAGGAGGATACAGGAATCACTCAACGACGTCTTTCTAATGGAATTCCTGTAAATTACAGGGTTAGTCATTTGTATATTTGTACTTAGTCAAGTATTTAACATACACCTAAATTTCTTCTCTAATTTTTGTGTCTTCTGTCAAAAACTGAACATCATTTTCGTTTTTGTGATATTTTAAATTAAATGTCCACTTTCCAGCTCTTGTTTCGAAAGTATCCTATTTGACTTCTGTACTTTCTAGATATTGAAAGCTTGAAACAGAGATTCCTACCTATGATTGGCAATTTGGCATCATATGCAGGCTCAGAGTTAAAATGGCACACAAATCATTCAGCTTTTCAACTCCTACTGTTTATGTCAATCCAAACCACTTTTGGAGATTACAAGTAGGACAAAATTAATTTACATTTTGTAAAACAACAGCTTTTAGTTGCAGAAACTTTTACAACTATGCCACTAGCATGTTGAAGCGCTCCATTTTATGCCAATCAAGTACAAAAATCAAGATATATTGTGATGCTACAATTAAGCAGCTTATAAATCTGATGGTACTTTTGAAATAAGAGTTAAATGTGTGTATTCGGTCTTCATTTCTTACGTCATATGTATATCTTGATTTCTTCACTAGTCTTGCCATATTCATAATCTGATGGTAATTTTGAAATGAGAGTTAAATGTGTGTATTCGGTCTTCATTTCATACATCATATGTATATCTTGATTTCTTCACTAGTCTTGCCATATTCATAAGTTAAAATTGTGTCGTCCATGGTATTGATCTGCTCTTTGTGATACTTTCATAATCCTTTGTTTGATTGTTGAATAAACATATGGATTCTGTTTCTTTCTTTTAATGTTTGATAATATTTTTATAATTTTCTTGGTACATATTTGCATGTTGACACATATTGTTACTGTATCAATAGATATCCAAAAGTGAAGCCAATAGTGGTGTCATGCGCCTCATAGTTGGTGGTGGACGAGCAGCTGAAAGTTCTGAGGCTAAAGGAGCTGTTATTGTGGGTGTTCGAACTCTGAGTGAGGGAGGTCGAGTTGGCAAGTTCACGCGTGAACAGGTGATACTTACAAAATTAATTTTTCTAGATTTTTCTGTTTGGTGATTTTGAATCATTTGCTTCTGTAGCCGTTTGATGTTTTCTTACTTGCAAGATGTTTACATATGTTTCAGAAGAGTAAGGTTGTGAAGGGATGCATTTTATATTCTATTATGTTGTAATTTTTCAAGTACGTAGAGCTTTTGCATCACCTCTCTTAAGATTCCATTGTATCTGAAATTAAGTGTTTGATTGGGGGAAAAAAATATATTGCTTTGCTACAGCATAATAATCCAGATCTACAAAATATGGTTTTAATTTTTAATCTGCATTTTAATTTGTAACTGTTCTGTTTGGATTGAAAGTAAGATAAAGGAAAGGGAAGGAAAAAAGGGTCATAAAATTATCTTGTAATTTGCTCTGTTTGATTCTTGTCTTCTAGCATAATGTTTATTTTCTTTAATTGCTGGTTAACATCTCTTGCCATACAAGAGCTTTAACTGTCTAAGAGGAGATATTCCATAATTGATGTTTGCAGTAGATTGTGTGTGAATATTAAAGCTTGTATACTACCCAATATCTTGGTGCCATTCTACCTCTATTCAATTGTGTAACACCATTGTGTTCTTTCATTTTATCCTAAGTGGATAGAAGTAAAAAGATCTGTTAATACTACTACTACAAATCTCTTTCTATACCACATTGCGCAATATATTATCTCCTTGTGGCCACAGTACTAGGAAGTGTTCTAATGCTTAATGTATGTCTCCAGGTAGAACTCTTCTGTGTGAATCACTTGATAAATTGCTCCCTGGAGTCAACTGAGGAGTTTATATGTATGGAGTTTCGTTTTACTTTGAGAGATAATGGGATGCGTGCAGCTTTCCAGTTACTTCATATGGTACTTGAGGTAATTCCACTGTCATTTCTAATGTGTAAATTCTTACCGAAGTTGTATTACTCTATTAACTAATGACCTGGTTAGTCCCTTGTGTCAGTAGACAAGTTTTACATCCGTTTTGCCTGGCTTCCTCCTCCACCATCCTCCTTTTTTCTTGGTGTAGTTTGAATTATGGAATAAGTTGAGTTGGAATCTTTCAAGGTAATAGTTGGCTAACTGGACTGAGAGTGGTTGTTTACATTCATAAGGACATGAATATAGCGTGTAATACTTCACAAAGAAACTTGTTATGTTTGTTGCTATGGATCAATAACTAGGAGGACAGGGACCCAACTTTTTGAGCTTCATAAACCTGTGTGAGATGGGGCACTTTGCTGTCTTCCTTCTGGGATAATGATACCAGTTTTACTGCTGGCACAGCGATCGTAGACAGTCTGTAACCAATGCAACTGAGGACACCTTGTTCTCGGAATCCGTATTTAATGACACATAAGAGAAGTTCAAAAGGCATACTTGCTCCTTGGATGATGAAGTTGGATTGGATGACTGATAGTCTAGATTATTTTTACTGTTAACAATAGTAGTTATAGATGTACATCTGACATCTTTTTCTGGAAATTTCACAAATACCACTTCTGTGCAGCATAGTGTTTGGCTCGACGATGCATTTGATAGAGCAAGGCAGTTATACTTGTCGTATTACCGATCTATTCCGAAAAGCTTAGAACGCTCTACTGCCCACAAGCTCATGATGGCTATGCTAGATGGAGATGAACGTTTCGTTGAGCCCACACCGAGTTCATTACAACAATTAACACTAGAACGTGTAAAAGATGCAGTAATGAATCAGTTCATCAGTGATAACATGGAGGTCTGAATCGTTGATCTTTTTCGTTACCTTCTTCTTTTCTTTTCTTTTTTTCTTTTCAATTTTGAACAAACTATTTGATTATTTGTAAATTATCAGCCTATGAGTGTGAAAATTTTTCTGGTTTAAGTATTGCAACTCTTTGTTCATTCATCAGGTGAGTATTGTAGGAGACTTCTCAGAGGAGGATATAGAGTCTTGCATAATGGAGTATTTGGGTACAGTCAGAGCAACAAGAGGTTCTGAGCATGCACAAAAATACAGCCCAATTGTATTCCGACCATATACTAGTGATATGCAGCATCAACAAGTGAGAATGTCACCTTCAAATATTATGAATTTGGTTTTCGTCTGTATGAGTTGGATGTTTTGCTCTCAAGAATAGTCCGGTTACCTGATTTCTTTTGGGCCATAATTGTTTCCTAAACTCCAACATTTTCTGAATTATGATATGTCCTATGGAGTTTTATTTATTAGCTGCTTGACAGGTATTCTTGAAAGACACAGATGAACGAGCATGTGCATACATTGCAGGCCCTGCACCAAATCGTTGGGGATTTACATATGAGGGAAAGGACCTCCTCAAGTCATTCAGCGAAGTTGCCACATATGGTAATTGTAGTATAATTTGAGACGTATTATTTAACCCCCTCACCCCCAACCCATTTGTACACATATAGCATGGAGATAATTGAAGAAAGAATATTGAGCTAAGTTGAGAGATCGTGAAAGCTTAAGCTTCTCTTATACCCTCACAGATTTTAGGCCCATGTTGATGTTATTAATAGGCATAATTCTTTATGAGAGTGAAATCAAGCAAAGGGAACCAAACTTTTTTCTGCTCACACTTGGCTTGAATTATCATGATGTCTTTCTCTGAAAGCTTGAAACTTCAGACTCCACTTGAAAACTAATACAAGCTTCAAATTGAATCAAAGATAGTCCAAGCTTGTAGATTTTTATTAAGGCAACATTATATTAACTTCAGTCAATACAAGTTCCGCCTGCTAAACTAGAAGCTATAATCTCTGTCTTTATTGTTTGTGTTTAAAGTAACCCATCATTCTTTATATTACAAATACAATGATTTGATCTAATATCTGAGTTCCATGGACTGTAAATTCCCTTTCACATCCTCACAGTTCAAGCTTTAGTTGGTGTATGATTATGAATTTATTAGTCACTCTAACAATAGAATCACATCGAATACAAGTCCAACCCTAATTTAAACCAGCCCTTCTGTAGCTCTAGTTCGTGCTTGGCTGAAATTAAACTCTCTCCTAAAATTAAGGCTCATATCTAGGTCTTTGAAATGGAAAAGATCCTGCCTAAACATGAGGGGGCATGTCGAATATATAATATATTCCTCAATAGAAGTTTAAGCTGTACTTTCCGGACTTGGGGTTCTCATTTCATAGATGGAATGCATTTGGATAAGTTATTTGGTGAAGGTTTTCAACTTTCTCAAATTAGGTTCGGCAAATTAGTCTCTTAATGTGCTATTCCTGGATGGACATGAGCATGAATCCATCCCAACAGTTTACATCCAAAACTTCTCCCCAAAAAATATTCTAAAGTGTTGTACATAAGCTGAGAGGATACCAGTTTATTAGTAATTGAACGTGGTGATGTGTGATGCCCTTTCTATGAATGTTGCAAATGATTACAAAAGTAAATGTAATCCTGTGTACTGCATCAAAACTCATACAACATATCCCGTTCTGAATTGATAAAAATAATTGAGATGACTTCATGAAATAATTTCCTAACTGTAGCTTGAGTTAAGTGACTTTTTCCTGCACTCAAATTTTATTCCTCGATATATACTTGCATTAATATCTCTTCACCACTGTATTACGGCACTTTGAGAGCCATATGTAAGTAAAAATCTGTTTTCATATCTGCTCAATCATGAAAATAAAGCTGAAATCACATGCTTTCATTCTGATATAAATTTTCTGAGGGTTCAATTTATGCCAGATAATGAGTTGTTGAATTGTTATCCAGATGAGCATCTAAAATTTGAGGCACAGCCTGGAGAGTTGGAGAATGCTGAAATGAAACTGAAAGGGAGGTTGTGCGCTCACCCATTGTTTTTTGCTATTACATTGGGACTGTTGGCAGAGATCATAAACTCTAGGTAATTTATATGGAGGCTGACGTTAGATTGCATGATAGAGAAATGTTCTCTCTCTCTTGCAATGTGCATTTTGAAGTTAGTATGAATATTATATAATAGTTATGATCTCATATCTATAATATCTTGTACATGAATCACTTTTATGGCACCTTCTTTCAACAGCCTTACCGTGCATTAAAACTTCTTGACAAGTGAAGTAAACATAACATATATAACTTAAAAATCACATATATACAGGCTGCACTCTTCCAATTGGATTTTTTTGACACATGCCTTCTCTAAGAGCTTAGAGGACTTCGGCTTTGCTTATTTATTGACATTATCATACTTCTGTATCAGTTTCTTGTATAATGATTCTTACCAAATACATTTGTTTGTAGTAAGACTAGCTTATGTCTAATTTCATCTCGTTTATGTCTTGTCTAAATTGATAATACATATCCCATGTATTATTCTTTTATTTATAAAATAATAAAATTTTATGATTACTTATCAGAAAAAAAAATGATGAACAAAGTGAGGCACCCTTCCTGAACTCGCTTTATGGTCAGGAAATTTAATGGAAAATAATTGATATGGACCAATCATAGTAGGGAGAAAGTCATATGATGAATCTTATGAACATATGAAGCTGAATTTTAAATGAGAATAAGGCTTCAAATCATCATTGGAAATTTCTGTTAATTTTTGCTAATTGCGTGTAGTTTCTCTTGATTTTTGATAGTTTATCATTTTCATGGGATTTTCCTAAGCTCTTCCTTCCGTTTGTTTCTACTTGTGAATGAGCTGGTACCCCTGAATGTCCTTATATTCACCTTCTCCAGGAACTTGCTAAGAGTTTGATCCATGACTTCACTAGTTGAGATGGCATATTTCTTTTGTCTGCATTGCATTCATTGGCAAAAATTGGATTAGCCGCATTCCATATATTATTTATCACTCTTGTAGGGCATCTCTTTGGGTTAGACTATACTAAACATTTCTCCAGTTATTCGGAAGGAAAGTGTTTAATGAAGGAAAACTTCTGGTATAAAATTGGGCAATTCTCAGAATAGGAAAATATCAGTCTGAAAGGTCCTCTGGCATGCTCTTCATCTAGACTATATCCTTGGATAGATAATGCAATTTTTTTAGTCACGGTTCAACATTGTCAATTGGACACAGGACTTTGTTAAATGTAAAAATATATGTTTTCTATCACTTTTTTCTTTGGTCTTTGTATAGGCTCTTTACAACAGTCAGAGATTCACTAGGATTGACGTATGATGTATCATTTGAATTGAACCTGTTTGATCGGTTGAAGCTTGGGTGGTATGTAATCTCTGTGACATCCACTCCTGGAAAGGTGTGTGCTTCTCCATCTATATAATCACTTCTGGTGTTTTGCTCCTCATAGATGACTTTCTAGCTAATTAATTTGTATACAGGTACATAAAGCTGTTGATGCTTGCAAGAATGTCCTCAGGGGTCTGCATACTAACAGGATTGCCCCCAGAGAGTTGGATCGGGTTAGTTGCCTTACAGAATGATTACGTTCTTTAGTAATTTATACTTTTGGTTTCTTTCTTTTTAAGTGATTGGGGTAGAACTATGGAAGACTCTCCTAATATCCTTGAATAGCTTAGGGTTGTAGTAATGCTGAAAAAGGGTAGGAAAACCCTACAGGCTTGAGGGAATGATGACGTTTTAAGGAGGGGAAACTTTTTGATGTAGAAATCAATTAGAAAGTGTTCCTGCAGAGAATTAAATTCGCAGCAAGAGGCAGAACCAGGAAGCAGCAGAGAACCAGAAGAAGAAGAGAGGCAGCAAGAAAGGAGGGAGAACCGGAGAGAAGGGGGAAGAAATCGGAGAAGAAATAGGGGAGGAGAAGGGGAGGAGAGGGGAAACCAAGCAATTTACTTCATCAATTCATCGTCCCCTTCCAAAGTGTACAATACAACCATATATAGAACAAAAAAACAGCCCTAAAAGTCAGGGGCTTTGGGCTAGCCACTAATATTACAAGCCCAACTAGATAAAACAAAAGTAAATGGTCCAATAACGGCAGGCTGATGACCGCACCATTTCTCCCGTGGTGGGAGAACTCGATTCTATCGAGTGGACAAAACTCAAAAGGCAACAGTCGTTGGTACCCAAAATACTCCAAGTGAAGCCACGGGGGATGATCCTTCCTGATGAACCAAATATCAAAACTCAACAAATGATGATAATGCTAGTTGCAAATTATCCCCAAGAGTATGATCTAACCAAGGTGGCCTAGGGCCTGGGCTGGGCGAAGGAAGATCTTGCTGACTACTACAAAGTTTCAACCTAGATCATGCTGAAGTCTCTCTGGGAATCCATGTACCATCAGAATCAAGTCGATCCAACCAATGACCAAGAAAGCACTGAATCTCTCTATCATTGGTGAACACGATCTGTTCATCTAAAATAAAATCTATTTTATCTTTGTGTGCTGTAACAGGTGGTATTAGAGTAGACATAGCAAAAGATTCAGTGTTGGATGTTGAGGTAGAAAATGATCATAAGAGGGGTTAAAATAGCTTTTGTAAGCAATGAAGTCCTTAACAATTAAAATTGACTGGTGGCCAAAATGTGATAAAAGATAAATGACATATGCATTTGAGCCAACATGCTTTAAAATTTTATAAGGACCAACATTGCAGGTTTGCAATATAATATAATCTCCAATGTCGTTTATGCAAATCAGCTTGAAGTTTGTATGATGCATTACTTCAAGTTGTTTATTGCTCTCAATATGCAAGTCATGAAGATGATGTACAAATGTCTCAAGTGACATCGTCACACTAGCATGTGGGGATATGAGAATAAGGTCTAAAGACCTTCTAGGCTTATAACCATGAATAACTTCAAAAGGACTCGTACCTAGAGATCGATTCACAAAATTATTATATGCAATTTGAACTATTGGGAGGATCAAATCCTAATTCCCAAGAGTTTTCTGGACTAGACACTAATAAATTGCCAAGATTTTGGTTAGCAACTTTAGTTTGACCATCAGTACGAGGTTGGTCTGCAATGGAGAATTTCAATTTAGCGCTAACCATATGCGATCGGGTTCTCCAAAAGTGACTAGTAAAATCATCAGCTTCTTTGGGTTGGGTAAGGATACGATATATAACACGTAGTCGAGAGGTGTTGGGAACAAGGGGTATAGTATTTAGATTCTTAGGAAGAGTCCGGATACCACCTAAGGAGGTGTCCTCACTATCATCCAAGTCATCAAAATTTTCAAGTTTAGGTTCATAGACTAGATTTTCTGGCTTATCTATTACATTCTTTCGTTCTTCAATGACTAAGACTCGGCTAGGTCATTTGGAAGAGATGTGGCCAAAGTTCTTACAGTTGAAGCATTATAAGTGAGAAGTCCTTGTAATATTAGAAATTTTACCCTTAGTTTCCAACACTGGAGGAACATTAGACGGGGATGGTCTTCTGATAGACTTAAGAGGAGGCGGCGCGGATGAGATGGATGCACAGTTGTCACCACGCTTTTCATATGGAGTACCAATAATCAAATTATAATCTCGGGCTAAAGAGTAAGCGTAATCAAGAGTATTGACACTCCAAAGGAAAAGTTCACGCCTAAGATTATCTCTTGCATCTTCTCTAAACCTACTCAAAGTTAGGCCTCATCCTCAATGACATGATATTTTATTCGAAATTCTTCAAATTGAGCGATCTACCCAGTCACCAGCCGATTCCCCTGTACAAGGGCAGTCCATTGAGTAAGAACTTCAAACTCTGAGCAACCATTGAAAGTAGGAGCATCTACTTTAATGTTT
>CAIGRK010069294.1:0-10723 GCA_903798315.1 Fraxinus greggii
CCATCTTCACCTTCAACTTCGGCCAGCCACCACCCAAACTGCCGAACATACATACCACTATAAAGCCGTCATCGCCCTCTACAACTTCCACACAACGCCCTGCCTCGAACCCACCTGAACTTGCCGAAAAATTGAGCCAAAATAGTCTGCTTATGTCCCCAGAAACAACCGAAGTCTCTAATTCCAGCAACACCCATGTCATACCCAGCATTCCAAGTAATTATACACATCAAAATGCCCTGTCCATAGTCATCAACTATCCTTAAATGCACATAAACAAAACCAGCAAACTACATCTTCGAACACAGCCATTGCGCGACTTTTAGATGGCTTTTTATTCACCGTTGGAGGGACCCATGATCGCGAAAAAACCACAAGCACCTACTCTTCATGGTGCGTCCAATGAACATATGGGTCTTCACCAATTTGACCTGGGTCGGATTTCATAGGCCGCTCTTTTGCAGTCAACCCTAATGAAGATGTCAGTTGAAGCAGAGCTAATTTTTATATTGTGGTGGTAGCGATTTACTGTGGTGGTGGTGCCGACATAGAGGAGGGTGCCGACAGTGTGCCGACACAGAGGCGATGGGAAGAGAAATGGCAGTGTGCCAATAGTGGTGGCTTGGCTTTTCTTTTCTTTTCTTCTTCTTTTTCTTTTTCTTTTTCTTTTTAATTGTTTTAGGTTAAATATGGAAAATTACCATTTTGCCCTTACTAGAATTGGTCAAAATCAATTTGCTTGGTCGACTAACGGTCAAATGGATGGAAACCATCCATTTGGACCTCTAGTGCATATTTTTGAAACGTTTGAGACCTCCGTTAGTACAAACCAAAGTTTAGTGTAAAGTCTACAAAAAATGAAAATGTTTGGGACCTCTACTACAATTTTCCCAAATGATTAAGTGTGCACTTGTTTCCATCAAGGGAACCAAAAAAAATGATATCTATAACACTATTAGAGAAGTGATAAGAGGTTTAGGTTCATCTATCTCTTCTGTCAAGATTGGTCACGCATAAATGGCACAATAAACTTGCATATGTGAATATTAAGGGAATTAAGCTTCTTAATGAAAAGGGTATATTTGGTAATGATTGTGTGTGTGATTTATCATTATGTGATCACTGTGAGCTTGGTAAGCATCATAAGACTTATTTTTCTACGGGTGTTCACAAAACTAAAGGCATGCTGGAATATGTGCATTCAGAATTGTAAGGTCCTGCTAGTAATCCCACATCGGTTAGCAATATGTACTGTTTGTCTATTATTGACGATTACACAAGAAATGTGTGGGTTTATCTTTCAAAAGATAAATTCGACACTTTCCATAATTTTAATAATTGGAAAGACAATTTGAGAATAAAAAATGATTAAGTTCTTGAGGACTGATAATGACCTAAAATTTTATAACACTGAATTTGATAATATGTGCAAAAAGAATGGAATAACAAGGCATAAGACTGTTCCTCACTCTCTCCAACAAACCAAGATAACATAAAGTATTAATAGAACTATACGGGAAAAAGTGAGATGCATGATGGTAAATTCTGGTGTCCTAAAGCCATTTTGGGGCGACACTGTTATGACTGCTTGTTATTAGATTAATTTGACTACATCTACTACATTGAATGATGATACTCCTCATGAAAAATGGTCGGTAAGCCAAGTGATTATTCTGTGTTCAGAACTTTTGGTTGTGCTTCATTTTCTCATTAGGGTGAAGGAAAGCTTGAACCTAGAATAAGAAAATGTATTTTTCTAGGTTACCCTGAGGGTGATAGAAGTTATGAGATAGAATTCAAAAGGGAGTTAAGATCATTGAGTAGAGATGCCACATTTAATGAGGGTTAAATGTCTTATCTTACAAGTGAATATGAACCTGAGTGAAAAGGAGCAAGGTGAGGAGAGAGATCAATTGAAAGTGGAGTTAAGAAAACTTAGCACGTCTATCCCTGCCACCTCTAATGAGTTGGAGATTCAAGTTCAACAACCTGAAGTGAAAAATGGAGAGAAAGTAGTGATAGAAAAGCATCATGAGGAAGAAAATCCCTTAGCAGACTATAATTTAGCTAGGGATAGAGATAAAAGGCAAACGGAAAAGCTTAGAAGATTCAGATATGATTCTGAGTTAACTTTTGCTCACACTAGCTACAAGGAGCTAGCTGATAGAGAGTCAAAAACTTTTGAGGATGCTATGAAGAGTAAATAATCAAAAGAGTAGTTTAAGGCAATGAGAGAGAACATGAGTTCCTTAGAAAAGAATCAAACTTGGGAACTAATACCTAGACCTAAGAATAAACCTACCGTTGATTGGAAGTGGATATTTAATGTTAAAGAAAGTACTAGTGTATTTGAACTCTTAAGGTTTAAAGTTAGGTTAGTGACTAAGGAATACACACAAAAGAAGGGTATTGATTATAACGAGATTTTTTTGCGAGTTGTTAAATACACCACTATTTGGGTCATGCTTGCATTGGTGGCACATTTTGACTGAGAACTTGAACAATTTGATGTAAAAATTGTTTTTTTACATGGTAAGTTTTATGAGCAAATCTTTATGAATCAACCAAAAAGTTTAAAAGACAAACTGAAACATGATCATTTGTTCTTTCTTAAAAGGTCTTCATATGGCTAAAAACAATCACTAGACAGTGGTATAAAAGATTTGATTATTTTGCACTCACTATAGGTTTTCAAAGAAGTAAGTTTGACAATTGCCTGTATTTTTAATATGATGATGCTAATAATGATTGCATTTTTATTGCTCTATGAGGATGATATGCTCTTAGTTGGTTCATAATCTAAGCGAATAAGTAAGATAAAAGCAAAGTTGAATGGCAAATTTGACATGAAAGATCTAAGTAAAGTTAAGAGAATCCTCGATATAGAAATTGAAAAAAATAGGTCAAATTCTGCATTGTTTTTACATCAGTCTCCTTATGTTTAAATGTGTTGAAAAGATTTGGCATGCATAATTGCAAACTTGTTACATTATATTTAGCTAATTATTTTTTGTCATCTAAAGATTAAGCTCCATGTTATAAAAAGGAAATAGAATACGAGTAATATTCTATATTTTAATGTGAAATCCTATATGTATTTGATGGCTTGCACGATGGAATTTAGCTTTTGTTGTTAGTAATCTTAGTAGGTATATGTCTAATTCAAGTCCCGAGCATTGGAAAGCTTTAAAGTGGTTGCGATTGCGAAGATATTTGAAGGGTATTAGTGATGTAGGTCTAAAATTTGATTTTAGCAAAGGAACGAAACTGAACGGTTTTGGAGATATGGACTATACATGGGATATAGACAATAAAAAATCAACTTCCTCAATGCATAGTCGCACTATCCACGACAGAATCTGAATATGTTGCTACTAGTTAAGCAATTAAAGAGGCTTTGTGGCTTAGGGGTTTGCTTCACGCACTCTGTGTTTTAAATGATTATGTGGTAATATATTTAGATAGTCAATCTTCAACTCATCTATGTAAGAATCCTCTTTTTCATGAACTCACGAAGCACATTGATGTTACACTAAATTTCATTAGAGATATTGTATCACAATAGTTGATAAGACTTGAAAAGGTACATACACAATATAATCCGTCAAACATAGACAGTAAGGTGTTGCCATTAATGAAATTTAGAAAAGTTGCAAAGATTTTCTAAACATCAATAGAGGTAAATAATTTTCAATTTTATAGGTTCTCCGTTTAGTATTGTCACTAATGGGTGATAATATTTTTTCTCGTAGGTCCTATGACACTAAAGTGAATGTTTATTGGGCAAATTATTGTCAAATAACCTCCCGAACGATGATATTAAATTATTGATCGGTATAATTTTCCAGTCGGCATCGACTAATTGATTGAATTAAAATATCACTACCTCAATGAAACGACTCGACCCTAAACTATTTAGAACCGTTGGAAGCAGCCTAATTTTAATTAGAGCTGTTCACGACCTGTCCTTTTACTTCTTGGACGACTTATTAGTGTTGACCCATTCACTTGGTCCATCTATCGATTTTGGGCTTGGCCCATTACCATACGTAATGTTTCTTATATTACTCCCTCCTCTGCTTTGTCATACGCGGTTGTTATTTACTGTGACCTTATTCTTGGGAAAACGGCTCATTTGCTTTGTGCTTCCTTACCGTGTCTTCTCCATTCAATCTTTACCTTTGTGGTTGCAATTACACCTTCGTTCGTGTGTCCTTTTGTGGGTATTAACCAAATCAATCGAAGTTTCAAAATAGTTGTAGGTTTTGGGTCGAGATTTGAGGGTGTTGGTTGGTTGGATTGGTACTGAGCCAAGAAAAACACCTTTGTGCAACCAATCTTACGCTACTTCAGACATCAGTAAAATACAATGGATAAAACTTTAAGCCTTCAATTGGCAAATTTATAAAATAAATTATAATGGTAGTCATGAAATATGTAAATAATGAATGAATAGTAATTATAAATGCATGGTTGAAATTAATATTTGAGTTTGACTCAACTTATAAATTGTTTCCAAACGTTTGTAAATATTCTATTATCAACCTTTACCGAACAAATTATTAATAGTGAGGTGGAAATGAGTAAACAAAACACCGTATAACCCAATCTCATTCATGCTATACGATACACAACCTTTTGGCTACTAATATTATCAGCTGTGTACCTTCATAAGAGTCAACAATGACTCAAAATCCTAATGCTTACCGCCGAGACAGAGCAAGTTCTTCAATGGGATATTCACGTTCGAATCCAAGATAACAATCTGAAACCAGAATCAGCTTCATACCCTGAAAAACGATAAACTCACAATTGTAAGCAGAAAAGTAAAACACTCGAAACAAATAACAGAATCGCACTCGATTAGGAGATAGAATCAGTGAATCACCGAGGTTTGAATAGGATCACAAACTTTAAAACACGCTGATAGTAGAGAAATGTTTACATGCACAGATATGAAGCAAGCAAGCTGAGTATAAGTTCTACTTTTAGTGAAAATGCTCATTCATTGGTCTTAAATAAATTTGGGGAGTCAACGTAAAAGAAGATGGTATATTGTATTAAAAAAAAACCTTATCAAGCAGCTTAAGCTATTAAAGAGAGAGCATTTATTTTATTTTGTCCTCAACGTGCTCCCTTCATGTGCAGGTTAAAAACCCAACACGTGCACAATTTAAATAAGTGGACGGCAGAGAAACTTGAAATCAGGATCCAATAGTATGCCGAACTACCAAGTCAAAAAGCTTGCTATAAGAGATTGGATCCATTTATTAATTTTTATTTTGTCTAGAATATATTGGTTCTGTTTATACTTCTGTCCATCGAGAGAAAGGCGAAGGCAAAACGTACATGATTACTTTGAAGAATGAGAGTGCTGACCTGGAAGTTGTTTACAGTTGATGGTATATCCATGTGCGTCTGCAAAATGTTGGGGAAAGAAACTCTCTTCAAAGTATATAGTTCAGCAGTAGAGGTGTTTCCAAGGATCAACCACCAAGCTTCGTCTTTTACCTGAAAACGACAGTGTCAGCTTTCTTTCATTCTAGAAGAACAAATTAGCTAAATATTAGACATTTAACCTTTGGGAAACGCGGAACAAAAGCTCTCAATGTTCTCCTGGTGCCATTTTTCTTTTCCAACCTAATGCTCAGACACACACACTGTTCATCACCAGCATTTCGTCTCTGGAGCTTCAACCACGCTTGAATACGAGGAAAATGCTGCAGATCCTGTGGATGAGAATAAGTGAAGTGAAAATATCAGATATATGGAGGACAGCAAGAGAGGAAATACGAATAAGTAGACAGCTTCATGGCAATGGGTCCCTCTGTCTCGTGAGTTGTGACCCATTGTCCTGGAAATAAAGATTTTCAGGAATGGAACCAACTAGATCTATCATTCAAGAATCAAGATAAAATGTTTAGTAAGAATTTCTTAATTCCTCAGTTTCAAGATCATGTCATTGTTCTTACACTCCTGAAAAGAATCTTCCAAGTCCACCTGTGCGGGTAGAATATGGGCGTATTCGGTAGAGATTAAAATTGAAAAATTAGCCGTTATTGTTGACTTTTATTAGACGAGTGGAACCCAATAACAGCCATATTTTCAATTTTAATTGGATTTTAATCACTACCGAACAAGCCCTAGGTCCTATAGTTTTCTATTTGTAGTAATATAAACAATTAACAATCTCGGAAAGAAAAAGGAAACAAAAAACTGAACGGGGAGACTGAAGGATACAAGGCAGATAAACGAAGCAAATAACTTATTTCACTAATCAAGCAATTAACTATTACTATTCCAATTTGAATATATTACGTCTCTCTAAGCACTGTTAAGGTATCGTTTAGCTTTCCAATTTCATACACCATGAAACAGAAAATTAGCACATAATTTTTTCCAGAGAGCTACAAAAAGACGCATAATTATATCCTGCTGGAAGACAGTTACGATACAAAGACTCAAAACCATGGACAAAAATTATTAAAGCAGAAACCCACACCTCATATAATCTGGAAGAAACAGAACTAGTGATATCCTGCAAAGATGTCAGGGGAAGATCCAACAATTGCAAGACATTTGAGATTCCTTTCTGATTCAATGAATTAATGAGATCATCTGTCATACAGGGCAACATCCGTAGGGGAGAATCTCTGTCATACCATAAACCCTGCATATAAAATAAAGGAAATTTATCCCAGAGAAAATATGTACACAGGTAAAAAAGACAATCCAACTAGTTTTCAAGCTAAAATTTTAGACCTAGTAGCTCGAATCTTGCATATCAGTGCATAATGTCTATCATTTGCAAGGAATATTTGAAGCTAGTGAGAGCCAGAGGATTACCTGCATCACCATTTGCAATAGACGCATACAAGTGATGCTACTAGAGAGCCATCCACTGTTAGCGCATACATCTATCATGGCCTGGATAATACGGATACTTTGATCCAATACCGATTTCAAGTCAGTGACATAGTCGGTGATTGGTAGCTCAACTTGGGAAAAATGTGCCTGTATTCCCATGCAAACAAACGTTTAAAAAGAACGTAATATTAAAGCTAAGAAGGAACCAAAATGCATATTATACCAAGTGAAAAATCCTCATCTATCAGATCTGCAAACCATATCCGTAACACACAAATGAAATTTTCCTTCTCCGTTTAGGGTGGGGTGCGGGGTAGACAAGGACAGCACCCACCTGAAAAAGAAGATTTGCTTTCACGTGAGGATCATCAAGAAGATTCTTGTCCACCAGAAGGGGAACCTTGTTGGACAAGTCAGCATTGTAATTTTCCTACAGACCAAACAAAGGCCAATATTAATGTATTGGAATTAGCTTCTGACAACTATTGTATGTAATGAAGAATAAATAATTATATCCAGTAAGGAAAATAATATTCATGAAGTGGTCTCCTAATAGGCTTTGTTCGTCACTGAAGTTTAAAAAGTTCATCAGCTCACTATTGAATGAAACAAATTCACTGATAATAAAGTGATAATATTCATATTTCATAGGAAGTTGATTCTACAAATCATTGATATTTCTATTCATAAGAGAAATGTTGTCCTTTGGTCCAATATTGATGTGACAACCTCAAGCTTTGTCAGGGAGCAACCAAAATTTCAATAATTGAATCAAGAATTAATTGTCCAATTTCATGAATTAGGCAATGCTTTGCAATTTCACACAAATGCATTTATCAAGTCAAACAAGCAGAAACAATGGNGGTCCAATATTGATGTGACAACCTCAAGCTTTGTCAGGGAGCAACCAAAATTTCAATAATTGAATCAAGAATTAATTGTCCAATTTCATGAATTAGGCAATGCTTTGCAATTTCACACAAATGCATTTATCAAGTCAAACAAGTAGAAACAATGGGCTAACACATTCAGGCATGATATCAGCACAATAATCTCACAAATATCAAACCAAGGGAATGGAATAGATAAAGCATAGAAATTCATTGCTGTGGAAGATTAATAATGTATTAATCATATACTTCTATGGAAGATTAAATTAGGACTTACTTCATTATGCCGTACTGGAAGCTCATCATATTCAGAAGCACCAGACAATATGTGGAGGAAAACCTATGGCAAGGATACAGGAATACAGCAATAACCAATAAATATATATCTATAACTTTGGAAAAAGAATTAACAGCGAGAAATGAAGGTAAATCAATTTTCTATTGGAACTTCACTAACTTCAAGTGATGTATCTGCTCCTATATTGGAACCAAACATTGATACAGTTGTGTATTTTAGATAATATTGAGCTGCTATTGAACCCAACATCATGGGCTCGACCCTGTCTTCAGTAATCTTGATGCAACCACTGTCTTCCAGATCCTCAAACGTGCTTAGCACTAAGCTGTTGAATAATATATTTTAGGAGATGCGGATTGTAAATATAAAAGAATAATGTACTCCAACCAGAGCTCTTCAAATTTACAGTGCTGCTACCTTGACAAGTATGAACTTAGAGTTCCGGGATCTTTATCCTCTAATCCGTAATAAGATGGATTAACCATCTGTAAGATGAAAAATCAACACCGTTAGCCAACAGGAAAAGAGGATTATGCTACAGAAAGCATTCAATCACATTCATATTGCAGATATCCCTCAATAATCAAGAGCTTCACAATCACACACACACACACACACAGAGACAAAAAATATGAAAAAACTCAAAGCACAAATCCTTTGGTCTGACTCTATTATGGGCATTTCAACAGGTCTTCTATCTAGCAGATGAGGCATAACTTGTCCAGGCAAAATTTTCTATTTTTGTTTTTGATGTTTTTGCATCATTACATCTTTTAGAAACAATGCACCACACAAAGATGAACTCATGCAAAGCCATGCAATTGATGGCTAAAGGTGATTTCTATTTGTACAGTACAAGACATCAAATTTAGCATATCCTAAACCTATGCACAGGTTCTTATTCAACTATTTCATAATAACCAGAAATGTACCAATCTGCGGAACAAATACGTCCAGGTGAGATAATATATTGCATCCTCTTTATGACAAATTGTTCCAGAAACTATCTCGGCATTGATATGATCATGCAACTGCTCTCTTAGGCTACTTTCAACTGGAAATGGCTCATAGAGAAACTGGAAAAGAAGAAAATAATTTATTGCATTTAATACATAACAGTAAAAGAAGCCATAAAATAATATCACATAATCATAATAATCTCCAGACCTTTTTATAGAAGCTCTTTTTTGGTTCATGAACGAGAATAACAGCTTTACCATGTTGATCATATTGTGGTCGCCCTGCTCGGCCCATCATTTGCAAAATATCTGTGATTGGAAAATCAACATACCTCTTTGCTTTTCCATCATAATATTCTGTTCCCTGAATAAAAATATACAGAAAAAAGGCAGCAGGATTACTAGCATGAGCAGTGAAAAAACGCTGGTCAACTTCATCTGATAAAATTTACGTAAAAAGTAATTAATAATTCCTGTCACCCATATACTTGCCTGCTCATCTTTACTTTTACGGCCACGGCCACAAATTACCCCTTTGATTAATCACAATTTCTTCCTCTAGATTTTTATAGATTTTATTGGAGTATTTTTTGTCTTAGTAGGCGATCAAACTTGTGGGGGAATGTAAAGTAGGAAAGTGCAATAAGAGAAACAACATAAGTTGCACAGCATTTGAACAATTTAAATTTCACCCCTTCAGAATTTGGTAAAGAATAGTGTAACAATTACAGTTTGCAAGATTTTTCCTATTCTAGGGTTAATAGCTGTTTATGACTAGTTAGAGACTATTTCAGGAAGTCTTCAATTTAGTCAAAAATTGTAAATAGGCTATCAAGCTTTGGTAGAATTGATCTAGGAAATTGTGTTTGTTCTTTTTCTTGGATTATATCTCTCTGTATAAAAATGAAGGCTTTATTGTGAATAATGTGTAAAATCGGATTCTAAACCATCCAATCCTCCACATAAAACTCAGCAAACAACTCCAGCCTCCAAAAAGTTAATAATAGTCTAGATAACCCTAATCTTCAAATCACCCTAAAAGAGATCAACAGCCTCAATTTTCTAAATGGATGTCAAACTATTCCATAAAAGTTGACATAAGATGGGGTATTTGGGAGGAACAATAAAGAAGCCAAACCTACTGATCCTAGTTACAACCACGGGAGCCTGGAAACTTTAAGGTCATGTCCTGACTAATGAATTTGAAGAAGAAAGAATTACGATAACCATACCTGTTTCTAGCAACTTCAACGGAGGTTTGGGTTGATGTTAACCTAAGTCACTCTAAGAAAGGAGACTGAAGAGTGAAGACTAAAATTTCTTCTATAAAACATGGAAAATCTGGAATTACTCCTCTTCGTGATGCACATTTTATGATGTATACTGAAGAATCTGGGTTGGAGGTGATGATTAGAGTTAAAAATCCAAATGGCCATTGAACTTTGCATATAGTTGTCCATTGGCTACTAAACTTAAAAAAAAATTCAGATAGTCACTGAACTTATCAAATCGTTATTCCATAGAGGTTTTTCGATGGTGACGTAGGACGATCCTATTGTAAATAGGATAAAAGTTAATATTTATAATAAGATATCTAGTTATAATAGATTTTATCTTTTTATTCTTATTTCTTGTTTAGAATAGAATTTCTTTTCTTTATTGATTAGAATAAGATTTCTAATTTCTTTTAGATTAGGATTTTAATTTAT
>CAIGRK010069357.1:0-20293 GCA_903798315.1 Fraxinus greggii
ATCGTTGATTGTCAACTGTCAGCAGTCAGCGGTCAACGATCATCGGTCACCGATCTCCGCCCGTACTGAACCAAATTGCTGGATTCTCGCCTGACCACCACCTGATATCATTCAATAAACCAAACATACATCACTAACTCAAACTAAAGAAAAAAATATTAAAATACAACGCCAGTGATTAGATTTCCAACTTAACATTGGATGGTCATTCAATAAACCAAACATGGATCACCAATTTTCTCTTACGAAAGAAAAAATAACAATGCCAATGCAACCGTTTAGATTTTCAACTTAACAACGGATGACGTGATGTTTGTACGTGCAGGCATGTGCGTATGCCAATAGAGGGAGGAGGAAAGGGAAACATGCATCCATTTATTTACATGAGATCAGATCAGAAACGGTAGTCCCATCCTTGCACAACTAGAACTAGAGTGCAAATCTTTCAAGATAGTTTCTCTATCAACGTACATTTCAATCCCACTATTTCTTCTCTTTAAGCATCAAAGACTTGGGTACTGAAAGTTTGGTCAAAATCCAAAACAAAGGTTCGAATTTCCATGGGAGCAAGTTCCACAACTAGTTTAGCAGGATCCACCGCTCCTCCTCTATTTGTGGACTTGGACTCGGGCTCTTCTTCAACTTTCCACCCCAATCTCTTTTTCTCCATTTCTGACCTTTCTTGATTCGCCGATAAGTTCATCTCTACCAGCTTCCCAATCTATAAATAAACAGAGAATATTATTAATAGGGTGACTAAACCTAAGTGGTTGGTTGTGTTAACAAGAACACAGAACCTCCCATCTACCTTCTTGCCAGGGAAAAGCTTTTTCAGTTCGACTTCTGTCATCACGGAAAGATCGTTGTCCTCCTCCATCTTTTATTGCAGCGTCAAAGCCAGAACAGATTTCAATAAGATAATAGAATGAATGAAATTGTATTAATGAAGTGAATGAACGAGAGTAACTTCTATAGGCTAAATCATGTTCCTTGTTATTAATGAGAGAATACAACCTCGTATAGATGTGCTAAGCGGACAAGAACCTTTCTATTGTCCACCTCCTGCATTTTTAGAAAGTGAAAGTTTCATCTAAAAAGAAATGCTGAAAAAATGAGGATTCAACTGCATAATTTCTGCACCGCCCCATAATAGAATTGATCGTACAAATCTAAACCTCACAAGAAGTATTTCTTATAGCTTCCCTTTCTTTCTTGAAAAAATTAATAAACAAATAAATGATATTCATGTAACAAGGATAGGTCAAAATCACCTGTAATGATATAATAGCTACATTATCAGGCAAACTGTACGAGTCGATCGCCGAGTAGGTCGGTACATGAGAGCTCATCCAATTATCTTCAACCTGAGGAAGAACTTCATGCTTAAGCAACACTGAAATAAAGTAGGAAACTTTGACACTAATTTCCATACCTCTTCAGTGAAGGCCAAAAGAAACGGAGAATATATCTCTTGGCCAGTCGTACGGCGCCACTTTGCACCCTCCCCAAGCGGGTCTATTCTGTAATAATATTTTCCTTGGATCTACAAATGAACTAGAGCAGTCAGTATTGGTAACAATGAAATTGGAGTGAAGCAATACTTGTACTAACATATATTAAGGTCAAACTGAAGATTACACTTAGAAAAGTAATTAAATGCCATAAGTAGAATACTTGCATGGAAAGGGATGGGTTATTTAGCTGGGATTTTTTCTTTTATATAAAATAATGGAAAAAGGAAAAGGCTAGCTAGGTTTATAGAGAGCAAAAGTGGGAAAGAAGAAAAGGGAAAGTAAAGGAAAAGGAAAAAAAAAAAAAGAAGAAAGAAGGAAGAAGAAGCAAAAACGACGAAGTGTTCGATTGAAACTTGGAGGATCCGACACATATCTCATATCCATACCTATGTCGTGTCGTATCCGACATGAGTACTCCAACTATTTCGAAGAGTCCGGGCGTCAGAGGAATAAACTCACCGTCAATCCCTTGCATTTATTATCAATACAAACTGTTTCATTTAATGCCTCGTCGACGCCTTTAGAATCATCACGTAGTAATCTCCTACATAAGAAAGAAAAGTTATATATATGAAGGTATGGTAACATTGATATACGATTGATATTGAAACATCTAATAAGGTAATAAAAACCTGTGAAGCATCAGTTCAATCTGTCCATCTACTATGCTTGATCCTCCCACAGCTCTGTCCACCAAGACTGAAAGTTCAGTCTTATCATCTTCTATGTAAATACCAAGATTTATCTGCATATGAAAAGTTCAATCTTGACCAACATTGAAGGAGGAAAATTATTATTGTACAAGAACTCGATAACAATATTCATGTATTATCTGAACAAGTATTTGGACATTTAAGAAACCCTGAGGAAGAGAAACATACTGGGTAATAATTTCCAGCAACAGGTTCATTCACTTTCAAGTCCCAATCCGTCCTGTAATCACGAATCTGAATAGCAAATAAATTTCTATCATCGTATGTAAGAAAAATTTAACCAATAAATATAAACTGAAGGAACGCTTCTTCAATTTTCCATTTCTTCAACATCTTTTATGCAATTTAAACAAGTTTATTTTCATGCATCCAGGCAAAATATGGAATAGTAAGTGCGGCCACAAAGACCAAAAAAATACCCTTTTAATAAAATCACGGCCATTTGAATCAGTGTAGAATGTCTTATTGGTCTCCATGTTAGTAGTGATTTGAGTAGCCACTTCTTTTCCAATTCCATCCCCCACAGGGATTGGGCCAACCTGATTCCATGAAAAAACATTTTACTGAGCTATAAAAAGAAATAGTATCGACCGTAATGTCTATTTCAACCTGTTACTGCACTGGAAGAAACTTAAGAAGTATATTATCTATACAATAAAAATCCAGATAATAGTTCAATGTCAAATACGTAAACATACTGTGAATTCAACTTCAACATGCTCCTTACCCTTGAGAAGACGGTTAATCTGCATTGACACATAATGAATGAAGCATCAGTTTCCATAGGAACAAGGGTATAAAAAGGGACTTCCAAGGTTGCTTGTCATTAGCATTGCTCATAACAAAATTGTGATCTGTTGCTGTATAACAGCCATTACTTCGACTCACCCATTGTTGGAACTTAGAAGTATTGTTTTCTAGCAGTCTACATTAAAAGGATGGTTTCTATGAGTGGACAACAGTTTTGCAATGCTGTCATATGCATAATGACTTCTCATTTTAACTCCTAATTTTCATGGTCACGCACCTGATAAATCCACGGATTAATCTTCTGGTGAACTTCATCAATAATAGGTCCTCGTATAACTGTTAGAATGTCCTGCAAATTCAGGAGAAACTTTAGTTCAAGCATTTCGAGTGGAAAGTTGTTTGCACTCCTGAGCTGAATTTTGACGGCACTACACCTTTTTCGCTGGCTTTAAGAGAAATGTACCATTTGGACGGAAGACATATGCCCCAGATGACTTCAATAGCAAATAAAAGATACAGAAAAAGAAATTTAGAGAGAAATGTGTTACGAACCATGAACAAATACAAACTAAAGTCAAATGAAAGAGGGCAGAGGTGGGGAGCTTAGATAGTGTGTGTGAAAAGTTAAATTTAGATGACCTGAGGACTTTCATCACTTCCATTATATCCAGCATAGTAGCTGAAAGACTGTTGAACACTTTCCTTAACCTTCAATAGTCATAGGTATCAGTTATGCAGGGAAAATAACAATGTTATATACGAACAACAAGGACAGCTGCACAGAAGAACAAACCTAAAGAAAATAAATTATGTTCTTAAGCATAAGGAAAGAGGTGATATAAAAGCAATTATGTGAAACTCTAAGGTATATCGCTTACCATACTTCTTCTGTTCATATAATAAGTAAGTTTCCTTTCCTCAGCTGAAAATGAAAGCTTAAGATTTTCATGACCCACTTCGATAGTGGATTTGTCACCTCTTTGAAGTGAGTGTACAGATGATCTTGCTGAAGTAGCACCTATTTCAAGAAAGGCATAAAAATGCAAATCAATGTTATCATAAATTGAGGACATTTCATTGACACGGTCTTCCCGCAAAGAAACACTTAACCCAAAGAAATCATGGACCACACCTTCAGTTTTCGCTCTCGAAATTGTATATGTATTGTATCCAAGTGGTGGTACAGATGCTGAAAATGCGAGCCAATACTCTGGAGTTTTACTTGGTGATTGACCCCGGTATGCCTTTACAAGGTAGTTTCTCAAGCTCATATAATTTTCAGATAAAGGAAGGACCTGAGATTCAATTACCCTTCCAGCAGAATCGCGTACAGTAACATCTTCATGCATAACCTAGAGAAAATTCTATTTGTAAATCCACATAGTACAAAATGGAAGACTTTTTTCCTTTACTTACAGTATGAAGATTGTGAACTAATATAAACATAATTCTTTATTTGCAATCCTAGTTAAATGAATGAGCCCTATATATATAGAATAAAGAATATAAATTAATATCAACATAAATTCTCTATTTTTCTTCCTAGTTAAATGCACGAGCACCTCCATATTATGCTTTTCAAAATAGGATATAAAAGTCCAGTCAATATAGAATGTCTACCCATGCTTTTTGCAAAAGGTTGAGGCCTTACTGGGAGTTATCGTCAATATCGTTCGCTATTGACCAAAAGATGGGCTTGACCAGGTAGTCATTCAACTATATTCCAGATTGCCATTTTAGAGTTCTCCAAGATTTCCAGTTATAGACATTTGGGAGAATGTATTAGTAGATAAAATGACTGCAAAATCTCTCTTTCCTTGCTTTATTGATCAACCTTGTAACATAACATTGCAAGTTCCTAGTTGTTGACATCATGATGACGTTATGTCCCAAAAGAAGTCTAATTTCATGTATGTAGAAGATACTTGGATACAAAAACATCTGACTTCAGATGAGTGAGAAGATCACACGAGTATGAAGATATACTGATTAAATGATGCCCCTGTTTGGTGAGGATTAAAATCAGATATTCAGTAAATTTTGATAGAAGTCGACGAAATGTGTGGTTGAAAAGTTATGAATCATATAAATATGAGGTTAAAATCACTTAATGACTTTGACTTAAATTAAAATCTATATAAAATAAAAACTTTGTGACAGAAAATTGACACGAGAAACATTTTGATGCCACAAAAAGAACTTGAAAAATTTAGCCATTGTTTGAGCCCCATCTTCAAAGAAAAATATATTTTGTAATAGTGAATTTTTGGAGATTGTGTGGTTAATAAATAGAGAAAAAAATCTGTTTTACACGTAAAGTTATTTTATAGGGAGAATGTATGGTTAAAAATGCATTTTTGAAAAATGAGAACTGGGATACCTACAGGTATGCGGATTACATCTTCTCTCTTCCATCCAAGAGCATTGTAGACCACAACAATCTAAAAGAGGAATAAATCTGTTAGTTGTTTTATTATACTTCCAAAAGTCATAGGAAATAATTTTTTGCTAGTGAAACAAGAAGTGAAAAAGAGATAATTAAACCCCCTACCAGGTTTTTCCCATGGGAGAAATCGATTTCCGATGGAGGACAGTAACTTATATTCAGAAGTGGACACTGAAAAAAAGTTACAAGCATCGGGATCACAATCCATTATCACAAAATAATTTCTGGACTCTAAGATGAAGATTGCAGCACACAAGTTGTTTCATAATTTTGATTTTCTGTCAACCATAGGCATGTACATTGTAAGTAATGAGAACTCTGTTGCATATTTAATTATTATTTATTCCTACAATTTTAATTCAAATTTTCAAGAATTGAAGTCTTCAGAAAAGACAAAGCAGAGAAGTAGTTGAGCCAAAAAATTCTCCTAGCTCAGAGGGAGTAAACATATTCCAAAACATTTTAGTTTTATTACACCATCTTATATATCTGCAGATGTACTGCTATCCAGTTCAATGCTAAACTAAACATCAAGCATCTAAACTAGATTGGGTTTACAGGCCTCATAATTGATATAATCATTGCCGGCACATTGCAATTGGTTACAGAAATCAACATAAAAGGCTTTTCATGTTGAATTAAAAATTATACTGTTGACATTGCTTCAAAAATGTTCCAAGAATCTAAAAGTATGAGGACAACGAAGCATGATGGATAAAAGGTTAAATATATCTCTTTGCCTGTTGAAATTCTGTTTTTGCATTTCGACCCCTGGTGCATGATGTGGAATCCACCAAGCAAGCCAATGATGATGATGCCACCTTTTCAGCCTGCAGACAGATAGCGCATGACTGTTTACTCTTCTTCCAAATTGACTCAAGGTAATGAATCCAGTACTAGTTGTCAAAAAACTAATAGTCAATTGAACTTGCACCTCCACATATCCCATTGACAGTCTTTTTGCATAATCGTTAGCCACATGCTGTTTCTCTGTTCCAGTAACTGCATCATGATGCTGAGCAATTGCTAGAGCATCAGCCAACAAGTCAGTGTTGGGCCCAGATTTATTTCTACCTTTGAAGAACTCGAGTTGCCTCGCTGCCTAAATATACACAAGTACATCAATATCATCACCACGCATCAGGTCTAACATTACGAAAACCCGAGTCAAACGATACCAAGTAATAGCCGCTCATCATTCTAACATAACGTTTGATGGCTGGTCTGCTCGTGAAGTACCCTGTCCAGTAACCATGTGCACGATCTGCATATCTGATAAGAGAACTCTTTAATCTCTAAGATGGAATCCAAATGAAAAGGTCATAAGTAAAATAAAATAGAGAATTGCTCTACTTATCACTCACGGAAAGAAGTCTTCAGTCTTTATAGGCCAGGCTTTTTCAGTTGCATGTTTCGCATCAGTGTATATGGATGGAGTTGAGTACAGTGCATTTACACGTCCATCCTGGAATTTTTAGAAAATCATTTATTGTTGTATTTTAACACCGATAATTGCAACATAGCAGTACAAGACAGCAAGAAAGAGAGGAGGGAACCTGTGCAGCAAATATTGACACAAACTTATAGAGTGAATATCCTGAAGATGTAGACATGCTGAGATAGGGACTCAGAAATAATGGAAGAGAATCTATCCATATCTGGGAGCTCAATAGAGTAAATCAGGCATTTAAAGCAAGTCAATCTATTAAGGCGATCTGTGTCGCTGGCTGACTATCGTCATGTTATGTCGAACACTGACGCTCCTAGGAAACTCCAAGACACGTGTCCGACCTGCCACGTGGTGTGCCTATTTTATATATTTTTTAAATTTCTGGGATTGAAGGGTACTTTAGGGACACTCATCGAGCACATCTGTCATGCCATGTGGCACGTCCTATACTTTTCATATTGTTTCTAGTCCAACTCAAGAGAAACATGTCCTTGACACATCAAGGACACATATAGTCCCATACCATTAATCAGAAAATGAAATTACGGAAAATTTTAGTTATTAAACATTCGTTAAAAAATTCAAATTAATGGCAGAAAGTTGTACTAACTTCATGTCGAATATTGTACAATGCTATGTGCATTTTTCTTTCCTTGCAGTAGCAATATATAGTTTTAAGAATAAAGATATAATATATAAATGTATTACTTCAAAAAATTTAAATTGACATGTGTATCCTGCTCTATGAATAATCGCTTCTCAATATGTCCACGTAAGTTGTGTCGTGTCCGTTTTTCTTAGGGTAACATGCATGTAAATGTGATACCACAAGGATCAGATAAAACAATTTCACATTATGAAATTATTCATTAATTTATAAACCCATAGCCGCTCTGCTACTTTTTATAAAGGATGGAATTTAAGCACTTCTTTTGAACCCAATGTTTACCAATGCAATCAATGTATTTTTCAACTTTCAAAATTTGCCATTGAAGGACAAGTTGTAAGGTCCCGGAATTTTCATTTCTCTTCATTGTTATGTTTAGGCAGTCAATAGACAAGCCTTTGGGGGGTCGGGGGCCCACATAAGCGATGAAATCATAAATTTGGTTTAAGACCAAAGATTTAAATTATTTAAGTTTAAAAGAATTTTATTTCATTTCCTTAACAAGTGATTGCATTTTTAGATTAATGGAAATCTACATGGTCTATCATGGAGGAAACACAGGTTCGAATCACCATGCTGATGTTTTTCAAAAGTATTTTATTTTTGGCTTTTGGGAGTTATAGAATTTATCAACTTCCCACTTAAAGTCTATTTAACATGGAAAAGATACCGCAAAAACTTGCACCTTAATTTTTCATTGATTTGAGTAATTTAAAGGAGAAGTTGCAAAAAGTATTTTCATTTAGCCCATGTTTGGTACCGATTAAAATCTAAATTTTAATCTAAGTCAAAGTCAAAAATTAATTTTAACCACACATTTTATAGGTCTCACAACTTTTCAACAACACATTTCACCAATTTCGATAAACATCAACTAAAAATCTGATTTCAATCACCACCAAACAGGGCTTAGTCTCCATCTCCATCACACGTGTATTTTTCGCCTCTCTCAAATTTTGTAGTTTTAAGTTATTATTAAAGAAGAATATTAAGGGTTTAATGTAGTACTTTGCTTTGTGGAAGATTTCAGGTTTCGTGTCTCAAGGAAAGGATCTTCAGGTTTTCAATTCAAAAGCAAGCTAAGAAAAAAGTGTAGTAAAATTTTAATACACTAGTTCTTAGATTTGAGCAATTTAAAGGAGAAGTTACGAGAAAGTATTTTCATTTAGTCTCCATCTCCATCACACGCATATTTTTCTCCTATCTCAAATTTCTGTAATTTTAAGTCATTATTCAAGAAGAATAGTAAGGGGTTACTGCAGTATTTTGCTTTGTGAAAGATTCCGGGTTTTGTGTCTCAAGGAAGGATTCTCAGGTTTTCAATTCAAGAACAAGGTAAGAAAAAGTGCAATAAAATTTTAATATAATAGTTCTTAGGGATAGAAAAGGATTCTTCGGGATCGATGAAAAGTATTTCAAAACATGAATTTTGCCAATAATCCTTATACGTTCAAAGTTACACGTATGATTAAATGTTGAGATTTTTAAGAAGTTGAATTTAGGTGTGCACATGAATTATTCCTAAAGAGTACTTTTACACTCATCCTTCCTAATATTTTTTTAGGATAATTGATTAACTGATGGAATGTAGATAAGCTATGAAGCACAGATACGGACACGTGTCGAACACGGCAACACGCGATTTTTCAAAAAAGTACTAACACAACACATTGTCGACACGTTGATTAAACTCTTTAAAATTCTTCATTTATATAGTATAAATTTAGTTTTACATGTTAATAATTTTTGTTGTCGAAATCTTTTAAATATAAATACATATTTGTTATTTAATAATAACATTGAGATAAAAGTACATAATATTTTTGACAAATAAAAAAATAACTATGATAAAATGTTCCGACATGTGTCGTACATGAACACGCTAACTTAGTTAAAGTGTCTGTGCTACAGAAAATATAAGGAAGACATGGGATGATTTCGATATTACATGGTATAGGAAGGTGGAAGGACGCATCGAAATGTTAGTCTATTCAAGATAAGTATAAGCAATGATTAATAAGTTTAAAGTTAAGCTTGAAGTTGAAAGACGCATAGAGACATTTCCTCTATCTAAAGTTTAGTTATGTTTTTATTAACCTTGTGATTTGCTATGTTTGACTGACTTTAGTAATCGATTTATGGATTTGAGTACATGTAAACAAGTAATGGAATCAAATTAGGTTAAGAATACATTTGTGCCTGATTTTCAAATTGTTTCCATGTCATGCATTCTTTTAAGTTTTTGGTCGAGGCTTGTGGGGTTTGAAAGCTTTACGATTTTTTAGTGTCTTTATAAAAACTTCATGCTAATCCGAACCCATTTGGCGAGTCAACTAACTGTGGGCGTAAATCATTGCGTCATAGGAAGCTATATGGCAGCAATGTCCATTAACATAAACCATTCCTCGTTCCTTCTTTTCCTGAGGTTGAATGTTATATTTTCATGAACTAAATGTACAACCATGGTAATAAAATAGGAATTGGAGTTTCAAAACAAATAGTGAAGTTCTAAGGGTGGCGACACCTAGTGGTCCCAAAGGCCAATTTCCATTTCCTCCTATTTCAGTTCCATTTTCGTCCTAGTTCGTTTCCGGATTTTCCAATTCATGATTAAACATCAAAATCAATTTTCTTTGATTTAATTTCATAATTTTGATATTATTTATTAAAAAAAATCCAAAGAATTTCACAAGGCTCCCTAGGCTATTTTACAATGTTTTCCATGCTAGGAGCTTCAACTTGCAATAAATTTACATTTCTAAGTAACAATCCGGATCTTATGACTTGGGACGTTACAAGAGGGGTGTAATAAATTTCATATTAAGTAAACTATTTAATGTCCATTTTTCATAAACAGAAAAAGATTACAGACCCCATCAACAAAGAACTATTGATCATAGTAACCTGAAGAATTTACAAAATCCTTTTTTCCCCTAGATAGTATCAAAGAATTTAGAAATGAAAGATTTCAGTAGAGTCAAATTTTCTATTTTCTGGAATTTTGAATGAACTAGCTTTGAATAAGCAGAGTTGAAAAGGGAAAGAAATCCAATATAGTCCATTCTTTTTTGCTATTTCTTGTTGATCAGTGTTAATAAGAACAGTAACTTCGTTTTTCTTAATATTCATGGTCAGTGATGTCCTAGATTGTTTCAAAGCAATAATGATATGAAACAAACATGGTACTCTAATTCAAAACCTCTTGTTTTTCTACTGTAGGAAAGAAGTAAAAGCAGAAGGGGAATACACTTTAAAGAACCATAAGAAGGTTTAGGACACTTACAATGTTGACATAGTGAATGAGCTTGTCCATCTGCCTAAACCATGTCTGTGCATATTGATACTTAAAGTCGGTTCCCATTGTAAACATTATATGATTTGTCCGAGTTATGTTAGCCTGTCCAAGAAGGCATTTTAAAACACAAATTAGATGCTTCACATTTCAGCTTGATGTCAAACAGAAACGACCAAATTACCTGAGACAGTGCAGCAGCTACAAAGTCTTCAACTCGCTCTTGAACATTGTAATCAAACAAAGTGGGATCATCCTTCAATTTTAATGCATGAAGAAAAGAATGTGAATATATAATAGAGCAAAGAAATACATGGAGACATTGAAGAAAGCTATCAAGGTCTTCCAAATGATTACTTGAACGATAGGTGAAGCATCATTAACTTCAAAGTAGAAACCAGAAGGTGGTTCATAGTTCTTCGGGAAAGCTCCAGCAAAAATCTGAAAGTTGATGGAAGAAACTAATGATGTCTCAGAAAGAAGTCTCCTTCAGCAGCATATTAAATGTCAATTCATGAAAAAAGAAAGTTAAACTTGTTTGTGCCATGTACCTGCGCAGACGAACCAAGGCTCTTAGAACCCCACCAAACAACTTCAAGACTCTTCTCAGATTTCCGTTTGGTTCTGTCTTGATAGTCAATTCGCCCAAAGAAAAGTGAGTCAAATCCAATCTGCAAAAGTAGAAAAGCATTCCGACAATTAATAAAGCCCACAATTTCTTTATGGAATTAATAGCCATAATACTTTGTATCTAGTATTATTAGTTTCAATAATCTACACAATTTTGGTCCTACTATCTGAAACAGAAAATTGGCCCTGGCTAAAACTCCACAAAAGACAGATACTTACTTCTGCTCCTAACAAGTAAGCCTGCACGGCAGAATGTCCAAAGGGATCGATTTGCCAACCAATTCTTGGAGTGACACCAAACTCCCTCTTAATAAAATGGTGCCCTAGAGTCGTTTGCTCAATCATGTCAATGTAATGCGTCGCCGCCTCATCATGCATGCACATTCCCCCATTTCTAGAACAAGAGTATGGATAATCTGAATGAGAACTGAATTTTTTGAAATAAGGTAGTAATAAACAGGAAAATAGAGATATCAATCTTTGCTTGAATATTGTGACAAATTCTAAGAACAATACAATGACAATTTTAGAACATTGTCATTTACATATAGAATTCATATATCTTTGTTCTCATTTCCCTTGTAGGAACCTGATATTCAAACACCTGTCAGGACTTTTAAATCATGCAGTGACTAAGTTTGCAAGAATCAATTGGGTAGACAGGAGTCAAAAATCAGATAACTTTACATGAATTCAAGTTGACCAGAGCTAACTAGCTGCTTCACTGTGAGTTGGACCGCTTCACTCTGGTCCTTCCACCATCGTTCGAAAAATGCCTGCAGCAAATATGAATAAGAGTTTACAATATTGTGCAAATATTCTGAGTGCTTCCTTATGTTTAAGAATCAAAAAACTCAAAGTATGTCACAACTCTGAAAAGACGGAACAAAATAAGGTAGATGGGCATTAACTAACTAACCATCTCAACATAGATAAATTTCCTGTTCTTGTCAGCCAACAGAGCTGGCACCAAAGAGTCCAACACATTTTGCACACATGCTCCCTACATTGATTACAATTAACATAAATTTCTTCCTTTTCCAATTAGATATTTGAAATGATTAACAATAGAGAAGAGACCTGGATGGAATTGTTAGAGCCCACATAGTACTGATCGACAGTCTTCAACCAGCCAACATCATCGTGGGTATGAGGAACCAAATGTACATTTAGCTTGTCGGGGACTATGCCCTGTGAGGTGTTGTATACCATGTACTTTGACTCTGCTCCCCCGACACTAAAAACCCATAAAACAACCACAAATACAGTGGCGATCTCCATTTTGTGTCTTCCTTTTTTTCCAAGCTTGTTCACTTGCAGGATCTGTCGTTGATGGACTTTCCTAAAAATTGAATTTTAGACAACTTGAAGAATTACTTGAAACGAGTAGGAAATTGCAAGAATACGATACAAATCGATGATTACGATACAAATTGAAGTGTATCTGTTAGGTTAGTAATGGTGGCGTCTGACATAGCAGTGCTTTTGTCCGGTGGCGACGGTGGAGACTAAAGGAGTTTCACTGCGGTCAGGTGAAAGAGACAGTCAGAGCTGATCTTTTTCTTTGCGTGCAAAAACAGGTTGGGGGTTGGTGGGTGCACATTATTTTGGTTAGATTAATGAAAAAATTAGTGATGGGATAGAAAATATTATTTTATTATAAAATATGTAATTGAAAATGAATAAAAAAATGAAAATAAAAATTTAATGTGTAGCAAACAGAAAGTTAGTGAGCAATGCCACGTGGGTTATAACCCAATTTAAGTGACTCTAAACGAAGGACTCAACGAAATATGAACTATCATTTAATTTCTTATTAATATCTAAATTTAGATTGTAGTTTCAATAGAGCTAAATAATATTCCTCTTTTTCAGTGACTTCGTGCCCTTCAAAGTTAATCCTTGGAGGTTGACTAACATTCAAACAAAACTCTCTTTCTTCTCTCAATTTTTTATTTCTGTTATACTCATTTTTAAATTTTAACCACGCATTCTCATGGTAAAAATATTCTACACATAAATTCAAAATTTTTTTTATTTTCTAACCATATATTTTCAAGAATATCATATTTCCAAAACTCATTTTCCAAAAAAAAAAAAAAATACTCATTCTAGTTGTTGTCAAACAAGAACTAAAAGGAAAAGAATACATAATTACCAACCTTTAACGATACACTTGCAAATTTGATAAACTCGTGAAATTCTTTCAGAAATCAATTGGTATTGGTTAAATAAATAATTAAATAGATTTATTTATTTAAATAATAAATTAAATATGTTAAGGTCATAATAGTATACAGTTTATTATTACAGCTACGTATTATTCACAATTACATAACGTCATAGTTACAAATTACAAATTTTATTGGTTACAACTTATTTATTGTCACAAATAATTAAATTAATTGATCACGACTTATTCTCGATCATGAATCATAAATTTTATAGGTCAAAACTTATCTATTGATCGCAAATTATCATATTAATTGGCACAAAGTTATTTATCGACCACAATTTATCAAATTAATTTGTCATAACTTATTTGTCGTTCACAAATTATCAAATTAATTGGTTACAACTTATTTTTCGTTCACAAATTATCAAATTAATTGATCACGACTTATTTTTCGATCACAAATTCTCAAATTAATTTGCACACACTGTTCACAAATTACCCTTCATTTCCTCCAACTTCATCCCTACCCCACTACTGTTGGCACCATACGAAGTGTTGTTGCATCCTTATCCTACCCCTAATCCACCATCTTCGATACTACCCAAAACATCATCAAAACCTTAGATTCACAACCCATGACTACACCTACAACCATCTCCTCCAATCTAGCACCACCACAACCACCACCTCTTCCTCCAATGTACCACCATCACTAGCACATGCACCAAGCCACTACCTACAATACACTGCCGTCGTTGCCCCCCTGTACCATCACCACCTCCTCAAATAATCACCAACAACACCAATTTCCATACTAGTAGAAAAGCCAATGAGATCGCAAGCAAGATTGGAAAAAAGGTGAGCATATCCTTGTTCGAGGTTGTGGAAGTTCCAATATTAATAATGTAAAATCTCGAAAAATTTTCTTAAAATAGAATTATTTATTTTATATGCTATTTTTTAATATTTTGAAAAGTTAGGGAGCAATTATAAGTGTATGGATATTGACTCGTTGGATAGATCATAATTAATTATGCATATTAGACTCGAGAAAAAGTAAATTCGGATAAGCGAGGCCCGAGTTACCGAGGTCGAAATGAAAATGGCGATATAATATTAATATTGAGCTTTAATGTTTAAATGTTACGTGTAATAAATACTTATTTATTTAGCCTTTTTTGAGTAATGTTTGTTTTTTTAATAATAATAATAATAATAATAATAATAATAATAATAATAATAATAATAATAATAATAATTTTTTGAAGAAGATATATGAATTTAAGGATGATGTCAATTTAAAGTCTTAAATATGTGATAGATCTTTGGCACTCAAGATCACTAATCGACCACTCTCCGACGATTGTAAGGTATGTAAAGGGGTTAGAAGATGAAATTATTTAAACATTTTGTATAATTTACATCTTTCAAATTGCCTACTTTTAAATTTTAAAACATGCATGTTTTTTCTCACTAAATATATAATATATTATGAGAATATATGTATAACATGTTAGACTGGTACGGGTATGTGACGAGTGACCTAATATTAAATTGCGAACAGTATAAAAGTTTAGTAGGCAGAATCAAACACCTCTACCACAAAATGCACCGTCACATCAAAATGTACCTCCATTTGTCCCGGAACTGTCTCGGTGGTTGAGCAGTTTCGTAGGTACAAGCCTCCTACTTTTGAAAGTGGCAACTGCCTGTTGAGGAGTGGATTAGAGGTTTGGAACGCATTTTTTGACACATTGCTTATATGGATGCACAGAAAGTACTATGCACTGAGTTAATGGTTGTTGGAGAAGCCAGTCACTAATGGGAGTTTGTCTCATGCACTAGGTCCGAAGAGCAGCAGCGCAACCTGACTTACGAACTGTTTAAGGATGAAGTGATGGCAAAGTATTTCTCATAGGCTTTGAGAGATTTCAAGGAATCGGAGTTTCTGCAGCTCAGACAGGAGGATATGACGTTTACTGATTATGAGAGGCAATTTGAACAACTCTCGAGATATGCCCCCGCACTTGGTAGATACAGAAGTTAAGAAGATTAGGAGGTTCGAAAATGGACTACGTCCGGAGATCGGCATGATCATTATGTCTCATCGTTTCACTTCATATCTTGTAATGTTGGAGATGGCTCATGCTATTTCATATTAAAAGACTATATTTGAGCAGTATGCCTAATAGGGCAAAGAGTCATTGGGAAAAGAAAGTGGAATTATCAGAGTAAGGACAGACATAACTGGTAGAAAAAAAGACAAGCATAGGAGTTCGTATCGGTGGAACGACTAACGAGTGGGGGTATTACATTTTGTCCTAAGTGTAATAAACTCCACAGGGGTGAATGCTTGCTTGGGAATAATATGTGTTTTCGGTGTGGTAAGCTAAGTGTAATAAACTCCACAAGGGTGAATACTTGCTTGGGAATAATATATGTTTTCGATGTGGTAAGCCAGACACATTACTTTATACTGTACTGAGCATCCAAAAAAGAAGGATGATGACCAGGACAAGAATAAGAAAGGGAAGGTCCTAGTTTTTGCATTGAATTAACATGAGGCGAAGCAGAATCCAAATGTGATCGCAGGTATTTTTTTGAAGTATCTATTTATGTTTTTCAATTTTGCATTCTCTATTGCTAAGTCTAACAATATAGTTACGAAAATAGGTATTATATTATTATCTGATGTACATGTTTACGTACTTTTTGATTAGGGGGCTACAAATTCTTTTATCTATGCATCCTTTATGGCTAGGTCTAACTTTGTAAGTGTGAAAATGAATAATAAATTAGAGGTTAGCATGCCTTCAGGAAGAACTCTTTGTACAAATTAGATGACTAAGGTGATGAAGTTGGAGATTGACGGAAAGGTACTGATTGCAGACTTATACCTTTTAGAGATAAAAGACTTCGACGTTATTCTAGGCATGGACTGGTTGGGACTCAATCATGTGACCATTCGATGTCACGAGAAAGAAGTGTTGTTTGACAAACCAGGAGAGGAAGAGTTTCAATTTTTTGGAGCAAGGTTCAAGTCTCTACCTCGCATTGTATCGGCTTTACAAGTGGAGAATATGCTGAGAAAGGAGTCATGCCAGGGATTCTCTTAGTTAATAGCATCGGTTCCACACATATAGAAAAACTCTTAATGATATCAACGTTGTAAAAGACTTTGCAGACGTATTCCCAGAAGATTTGCCAGGCATTCCACAAGATAGACAAATAGAATTTACAAATGACTTGGTTCACGTACGACACCAGCTTCTAAGGCCCCATACAGAATGGAACCAAAAGAACTTCAAGAATTGAAGTTACAGTTGGAGGAGTTGCTAGAAAAATATTTCATTCGACCGAGTGTATCTCCTTACTTTTTGTGAAGAAGAAAGATGGAAGTATGAGGATGTGCATTGACTATCGAGAGTAGAACCATCAAATTATCAAGAATAGATACCCGCTTTCAAGAATAGAAGATTTATTCGACCAGTTAAGAGGTGCAATGGTGTTTTCAAAGATCAACTTGAGGTCGGGATATCATCACCTGAAGGTTAAGGCAATTGATATACTGAAAACTGCGTTCAGGACTAGTTACGAACATTATGAATTTACTGTCATGCCCTTTGGATTGACCAATACTCCAGTTGTATTTATGGATCTAATGAATCGAGTGTTCCATCAATACTTAGACCAGTTCGTCATAGTATTTATTGACGACATACTCGTGTACTCTAAAGATAATAAGCAGCATGAGGAACAATTCCAAGTAGTACTAAAAAATTTGAGGAAAGAGAAATTATATGCCAAATTCAAAAAGTGCGAATTTTGGCTTTATCAAGTGGGTTTCCTTGGTCATGTGGTTACCGCTCAGGGCATTGAGGTAGACCCAGTTAAAGTGGAAGCAATAACAAATTGGCCTAGACCAACAAGTGTGGGTGAAGTTCGTAGTTTCTTGGGGTTGGCTGGCTACTATAGGAGATTTATTGAGGGTTTATCAAAAATAGCAGGTTCGATGATTCAGTTGACTAGAAAGAGGGTTAAGTTTCAGTGGACGGAAAGTGTGAAAAATGATTTCAGGAACTCAAGCAGCAATTAGTTTCGGCTCATGTATTGATGATACCTGAAGGTTCAGATGGGTTTGTAATTTATAGTGACACCTCCAAGCAGGGTTTGGGGTGTGTTCTGATGCAACGTGGAAAGGTGATTACTTATGCCTCGAGATAATTGAAGCAATATGAACTGAATTAGACTACGCACGACTTGGTACTTGCAGCGGTAGTTCATGCTTTAAAAATATGGCGTCATTATCTGTATGGAAGGAAGTGTGAAATCTAACGAACCATAAAAGTCTCAAATACTTCTTCACACAAAAGGAACTGAATATGAGACAGTGGAGGTGGTTGGAGTTAGTGAAAGATTATCACTGTACAATTCTTTTCCATCCGAGTAGGCTAATGTAATGGCAGATGCCTTAAGTA
This sequence comes from Fraxinus greggii, assembly GCA_903798315.1. NCBI lineage: Eukaryota > Viridiplantae > Streptophyta > Magnoliopsida > Lamiales > Oleaceae > Fraxinus > Fraxinus greggii. The sequence continues at coordinate 18,117 of CAIGRK010069357.1, forward strand.
GGAAGACATGAGCACAATTAGCAGTTTTACCCACGGAACAGGAACACCTTGTAAAGGACTTTGAGAAACTGAGATTGGAAGTCATCACGCCACCAACTTAGGCTACAGTGAGAATAAAAGCATTTATAATTCAACCTAATCTTTGGGATCGAATCAAGGAAGCACGGGATAAGGATCCATTCCTACTAAAAATTAAGGGATGATGTTGGTTCAAACAAATGTATAGGGTTCGAAGTATCTACAGCTAATGCGCTGAATTTTAGAGGAATGTTGTGTGTACCCAAAGATGAAAGTATAAGAAATGAGATACTGGAATAGGCTCATTCAACCCCCATATGCTGCACGTCCTGGCAGTACGAAAATGTGTCGAGACATCCAAGATACATTTTGGTAGAGAAACATGAAGAGACGAATTGGTCTATTCGTACAAAAAATGTATTGTCTGTCAGCAAGTCAAGGCAAACATCAAAGGCCATCAGGACTGCTGAAATCGTTGACTAGTCCAGAATGGAAATGGGAACACATAATGATGGACTTTGTGGTGGGCTTCCATGATCAATAAGAGGTCACAATTCTATTTGGGTAGTGGTTGTTCGTTTGACGAAGTATGCCCATTTTCTACCAATCAAAGTAAATTTTAATATGGAATAGCTCGCATGGTTATATATCAGAGAGATGGTCAGATTGCACAGAGTTCCAGTCACCATTGTTTCAGATAGAGACCTATAGTTAACATCAAAATTTTGAAAAAGCTTACCAGGAGCCATGTGGACGAAATTGAAATTTAGCACTGCTTAACATCTATAGACGGATGGACAATCGAAAAGAACCATTCAAACTCTTGAAGATATGTTGAGGCCGTATGTTTTGGATATTGGCAGTAGTTGGGAAACACATCTGCCGTTAGTGGAGTTTGCTTACAACAATAGCTTCCAGGCTACTATAGGCATGGCTCCATATGAAGTTCTTTATGGTAGGAAGTGCAGATCCCCTATCTATTGGGATAAGGTCAGAGAGAATAGAATTTTGGGTCCTAAAATTATTGAACGAACAGTTAGGGCGGTTGATAAGATTAGAGCAAGAATAAAAACAGCACAAGACCGACAGAAAAGTTATCCTGATGATAAAAGAAAGGATTGAAATTTCAAGTTGCTGACAAAGTTTTCTGAAAATAGCATCAATGAAGGGTGTATTGAGATTTGGTAAGACTAGAAAGTTGAGACCACGATTTATTGGACCTTTCGAAATTCTTGAAAGGATTGGTGTTATAGTTTACTAACTTACATTACAACCTGAACTTGCAGCAGTGCATAACGTGTTCTATGTTTCGATGTTCAGAAAATATGTTCATGATCCCAATCATGTGGTTGGTTATCGGACATTGGGGATACAAAAAGACTTATCATGTGAAGGAATTCTAATGATAATTTTGTATAGAAAAGTGCATCAACTCATAAATAGAGAAGTTCCCCTGTTCAAGGTTCAATGCCGAAATCATGAACTTGACGAGTCAACTTAGGAGAAGGAAAATGAACTTAAAATCAAGTATCTAAAACTGTAATGTACCGAATTTTATGTTCTTAATTTGGTTGATGTAGGCCATTTAAGAAACGAACTATGGAAGTTCGGCCCATTTAAAGTTATGAAAGTACAGGCTATAAGGTATTTATAAGCCCAATAATTTAAGACATTAAGTTTAAGTATATTTGATTACAAAGATTTAATGAATAACTGGGTTGACACAATGGTCATCTGCATGATATTTCATATATGCAACACATGTTCGAATCACCATGCAGATGTTTTTATTAAGTATTTTATAAAATTATTTTTGAAAAAAATAATAAACACCTTATTGTTGCACATGAAGAATACTAAGTTAATTGGATGAAATAATTGTTTTATTAGTGAGCTTTCATAGAGATAGGTTACAATCATATGAATAGTTCTTTTTCTTAATTTTTTTATAAAACATTATATAGAATTATTTTTTATGGGCTTAAAACTCTTTAATTCCTAGTTAAAGACTCAATTAACAAGATTAATGATAATATAACTCACACATCTAATGGAGGTTACAAAAAGAGGAAAATCATGTTTTAACTACCCCTCCCTTCAAATCCAAAATTACTCTTATTTTCTCTCAAAAAAATTATCTTTATGTTAAGTAAAGCTTA
>CAIGRK010069390.1:0-14843 GCA_903798315.1 Fraxinus greggii
ATGTGGGATTGATTGCAATCTCATCAAATATAGGATTGACTGTTTTCTAAACTAGTAATTTTCTTGTGTGAATACAGGTCCTTGTATGGACCAATGTCATACAAAGGTGTAATAAAGCATAACAAGTCTCTTCCTTTCTTTAACATAGTATGGGAGTGGGATTGGGTTAAACTTGTAATCACTTCCTTTGAGACAACTAATTGGCAAGAGATGATCAACAGGCATCCAAAACCAGAAGTTAGACATATCAAATAATATTGATTATGACACTTTGCTATAGGGCTCTTAGTTGGATCTACCAGTCGACCCCATGGTTTCACAAGTAAAACCTAAAACAAGGTTGATGTCTTGCTCACATTTAGTTAACAGATGTTTCCGTTGTGCTCATATCATTACACCTTAAAGGAAGAGAAAATTACATATAACTGTCCATGGACACATTAAACGAGAATCTTCTCCTACATGATCATCCAAAAGATTATTAATGACATACTGTATTCTGAGGACAATCACTGACAGTGAAATAGAATGTAACCAAAGCATGATAGTTGATGGAAAAAATAAAGAGATCTTAACAGGTTGCCACTTAATCAAATAATTTAGCAATTAAGCAAACACCAAAGCTGCATTACTTATAAAATTTCATTGGGAAATGACTTACCCAACAGAAGAGCAACTTGCACTTATCAATCCCCAAAAGAAAATCAAGAACTGACTCCACATTTCTCCTGCAAGAGTTCGATTACTACACATCAGCCATGAGATTACAGTGTTTTCCACAAGAAAAAAATTGAAAAACTAGGGTCATGATCATACAAATATGAAATAATATCAATATAAAAGAGAAAATTAGAAGAGTACTTGTTTCTTGATGACCAGACCCCCACGTTAAACCTCTCAAAGCAGAACTTCATAAAATCATCACAATAGGGTCTCTTGAAAACTGATACAGCAATTGAAAACTAAGTTAGAATTTTGTGGTCAGTTATCAGTAGCATCAACTTAGAAATTGGTTTTAGCTTTTTTACTTGCTTTCTTCGATATTATTGCATCCGGATCATAATCATAAGGTACAACTGAAGAAATATCAACAAGCAGTCCATTCACATCAAGAACGAGAAGTTTCTTCCTGATGCAGCCAGCATAGGTTCTCTCCAGTGGTAGATTAATGTCTTCATTCACAGCTTGGGACTCATCATCTCTCGAAGCCCCACAATGCAATAACGAAGGGTCAGTGTCTACTCTTCTAGACTGTTCCTCCTGGTCCAAATGTGGGGAAGGGTTATTTCTAAATGCATTGCCAGAAGTTGCTCTTGGGTTTGATATATCTTCTTCAGCAGATTCCGAACTACATAGTTGATCATTATTAACAGGTGTAGCATCATGAAGGTCTTCGTTCGGGTGATTGTTTGGCATGTCTGCATCACAACTGTTAAAATTATTAGTTTAATATGAATTATGATATTGCAAATTTTCTCACTGATTGAAGCTGTATCTGCAAGACACAAAAAACATTTTACAGTTTCTTCATTAACTTGTTTTGGACATCGTTCAGAATCTTGTCCCCACAATCACTCCTTTTTCTTATGAGCATGTGTTGCTCTTTGTTCCTAAAGATCCGAGGTAAGCATTCTCACGGAGGAGAAACGTATTGTTTTAGAGAAACTTCATTCTCTATGCCTTTGACAAGGCGCGAAGTCTGTATTTCTTATTATGAAACAAAAGAAGAATCTTGACCAAGTTTGTTTAAACACAAGATCCCAATTCCCAAGTCATTGCAGAGAACAGTATAGATTAGTTTCCATCTTCAATACATTTTAATAGAAGAATATTGGTTAACTAACTTCCTCATAGATAAGTAGCCCGAAACCAGAAAGTTATCAACCTTCCTACATATCAACTTCCTAGCACCAGTACATAAATCATTGTTTAGCTATACTTTTCACTGAATGCCTAACGTGCACAATTAGCCAAGATCATAAACCGACATAGTTTGAATATTAGAATATACTGATAAGAGGAAAATTTGACCTAAGACATATACAAACTTAACCCGAAAACCTACAATAGATTCAGCCTAGATGATCACGGTGAATGATGGACAAATATTCCTAACAAGTTCCTACACCATACCAGGGCAAGTTCATCAACTCAATTTATTCCAGCAAAAGAAGGATAAAATACAAACAAAAGCAAAACTAACGTTCATATCTAAGAATCACTTTTACACTAACGTATAGGTAACATCTCTATTAACATAACACACACACACACAGACACACACACATTACATAGTCATTCAGTGAAACCCAAAAATAGAAAAGGCAAAAAATTGAAGTACCCGGCAGAGGAATGATGCTGGTGCATCGAATTTGAAATCCAATGAAAGTTTAATTTACTGATTTATCAGTTGAACAGGGAATCAATTAAGCGTAATTGTACAGAAATGAGATATTTTTGCTCGAGATTAAGATATGGCGACGGAAGATAGAGGCGTTGATTGAGGATGTCCTTTACAATTATTTATATTGCAGAAAGCCCCAAATTCTCAATTTTGAACTCTGAATTAGACCGGAGGGAATACCAGATGTGTAAAATGGGTTGTGTCGAGCTATTTTGGACCAACCCTACGTCATGTACAAGGAGAATTGCCCGACTGCATTACAGGAAGACATGTGGCGCATATTTATTGGACAAAAAATAGCTCTATCCTAACCAATGTACATGTGCCACATATCTTCTTAGATTCTCTCAACAATCTCTCCTATACAAGGGGCTTAGCTCATTTCAGACAGTTAATGCACAAGTGTTAACTATTTATTGGGCAAACATGATCTTCATTCTTAGAGCTTGTTTGGAAGGAATTTTAATACGATTTTAATTGAAAATATAGCCGTTATTGGGTTTCACTCGTCTAATAAAAATCAATAATAACAATTAATTTTTCAATTTTAATCTCTACCGAACACTCCCTTAATCAAATGCCGTTGATTTATGTGTACAAATGTGCATGAGCATAAACTTTTTTTAATGTCAAATTAAATTTAGAACGTCTAATAAATAAGAGTTTGTTATTGAAGGTTTGCACATAGTTAATGTACAAGTGTTAACTTATAGGTCTAAAACGATCTGCATTGTAATGAAATGACATTGTTTCGATGGATACGATTGTGCATAAGCTCAACATGACTTGCCTTTTAGAGTCGAATTAATTTTAAGACGTCTAGAAAATATGAAATAGGACCATTTTTGCTTGAGAAAGATGGTCGATCGCCAACTAATAGAGGTAACTTAAGCTAGAAATGCATATTACTTTGAACAATATCGACAGTATTTTAGTTCCAGCCGAGCTATATTCTATACAAAAATACCTTCAACAAATAAAATGATGGAAATGAACCTGTAAAATATTTTAGAAATAAAATCAAATTTTAGTTCCTCTGTATATATTTTAATTTTCTTTTATTTTTTATTTTTAAAGCAAATTTTTGAAGTTTCACCGTTCCTAGAAAGGGAAGTTGTATGCAATTTTCTCTCTATCAATCCAAGATGTATTTAGTTGGTTAAACTAAAAATAACTAACACATGTTCGTTGCATCCAATCTTATCTAACTACCAAAAAACAATAACTTTATCAAGATATCTATGTCGAAGCCTACCTCGCTAGAAAATGTGCAATTCTTTTTTTTTTTTTTTCGTGCCCCTTTCTGTCATTCTAGTGTGTTGTAGTCTTGTAGATAATATTAGGAATAATAATGATAATAAAAAAATTATGAAAATATGAAGAAAAACGATGAGTGAAGAGACATATTTAATGGTAAAATAAACTTAAATCAATCCAATCTTATCTAACTCAACCTACCAAAAACCAACGATTTTATCATATGAAATGATGAATCCTTCGTTAGTAATAAACCGGAGTAACTCTGGAGGCAGCTTACTCAATTCGGTTATTACTTGATATGATTCAAAACAATTAGATCTTTAGCAACCACAATACATCATTTACACACACACAGAAAAAAGTAACGCAAATACAAAAACCTCAGAAGAACAGCATTACATACATAGTCATGATGCCACCTCAAAAATTCTATTTAACTTACATTCATATAAGGATAGTTCCATATGCCTGTCTTTACATAGGCATCTATTTCCTTGGTGTCTTCACTGTCAATGCAACTGAGACTACTGATAAAGCACTCTGATGTATAATTTCCTCTCAACAAATTCATTTTAAACCTCAAAGGTAGCGTGCTTGAAAGAGTGCTTACATCTTCAGTCCTTTCCAGCAGAGTCCATGGCTCAAAATGCAATTTTCACACCTTTACATATTTATCCACGTATCCCTGCATGCTCAGAGAAGTTGAAAAAATAAATCAATTCGTGGAGACTTCAATGAAATAAGCATCACAAACAACTTTGGAGCTGGGAAATTTCATCTACTAGAGAACTTGGATCATTGACTCACTTCTAAGTAGTTTTGAAAGTAACTCTTATCTTGCTGTCAAAATATATAATTTAGAACTTTTTAAGCTTAGCCAGACATGTCCACATTTCTTACAAAAACAAAACTTAGCTGCTCCAGAAAAATGATAATTCAGTATGAGAAGAATAAGAGTCTCTTTCCCCTTGAAAAAATAAGCCACAAGTAATCCAGAGAAGCAATACAACTATGATAAAGTGAAAAACTAGCAGTAATTGTAGACAATATTGATGAGGTACATCAAAAACTTTCAGATGCCAAAAAGAAAATGCACAAAGATCCTCATTTAATTCAGAACAAATGGAAGTCGGAAAAGAGTATATTTGGCCAAGTTTAAAAAGGATTTACTTCAAGTAACTTTCAACTCCAAACATGTTTGGATAACTTACCCTTTTTTAGTTAAAAAAAAGTTACGTTTTTAAAGTAACACTTACCTTAAGGTCAAAGTAAGTAATTTATTTATTTGTCACTTTCACAAGAAAAAAATATATATTTTGAAACTTAAATCTTCTAAGCTTTAGCCAAACAAGCTTTACTGAAAAGAAGGCATACCATCACAAGCTTAGTCAATTTTCCTTGCGAGGAATCAATATAGTGGTTTATTTTTGCCTGGGACTTTGGTATTCTGTGGCTCTTCATAGCTCCCGACACTTTATCAACTGTTTTCTTAACAATAGTCTTAAATGCCTCCTTGCTCATATTACCCTGGCGCCATGATGGCTTTAAAACCTCCTTCACAAAATTGGCAATGGAAATCTTGAAAAGTTTCATTGATCTTGAATCCTTCCCCTTCTTTTTCCCAGATGTCTTGATCTGATCAATCTCCATTTCTCCGGCGGCCATTTCAGCTGCATCATTTGAATTGCTTGGACTTCCATTTTCAACAGCCCCCACCTCTGCATCTGCAGTCTCCCCAAATTCATCATTTTCTACTGATGCATCAATAGAGACGGCTTCAACTCCTTTCTTCTTATTGCTCTCTTCCACATCCAATGCCTTGCTAGATCCGCTAAAAGTCGGCATAANATTGATCTTGAATCCTTCCCCTTCTTTTTCCCAGATGTCTTGATCTGATCAATCTCCATTTCTCCAGCAGTCATATCTGCTGCATCATTTGAATTGCTTGGACTTCCATTTTCAACAGCCCCCACCTCTGCATCTGCAGTCTCCCCAAATTCATCATTTTCTACTGATGCATCAATAGAGACGGCTTCAACTCCTTTCTTCTTATTGCTCTCTTCCACATCCAATGCCTTGCTAGATCCGCTAAAAGTCGGCATAATGTTGGAACCAACAGTTGTTTCATGTTTCTCAAGATGATCAGACTTTTTTAATGAATTTAAAGATGGTTCAATGCTGTCAAATAGTGGATCATACTGATCACCACCTGGCCTAGGTAAAATACTCGGAGTTGCCTGGGCAGAAAAAGAAAGTGTGGAAAACATATTTCTCGAGCTAAGATTTCCGAACTGAGCACCATATTGGTCTTGTTCTTGATACAAAAGATTCGAACTGAACTTGGAGCTTAGCGGCTGGTCAAAAGTCGATGTGCATGGGATGAAATTTCTTGGAATTCTAGATCCTACGAAGTCAGGCACAGAAGAAGGCTGATTCCGCTCAAGAAAATCCGGTGTTACTTTTGATGTCGAAGATATAAACTTCCCACTAGGTTCACCAAGATGTCCAGAAGCACTATCAGCAGCAGGGTATTGCAGTCCATAGGATGGCTGTTTCAAGAACGGAAGACTATGAGAACTACTTTTTGCAGGCAGATTTTCACCATGGAAAGCTTGCATTCTTTTTGATGGCGACTGCATTGCGAATGGAATAGGTTGAGAAAACGGATTTACGGGATATACACCCTGTGCTGGATGTCCAGTAAAGCGATCTTCTCCCATGACATTAGGACCTCCATGTGGCTGATTCATTAGATTACTTACATGCAAATTCCTTGATCTGAAGTCATCGGTGCGATGTGCCACTTGATCAGGTTCCAGCACTGAAGAGTATGTCTGATGCTGACCAATCTGAGAACTGGTTAATTCAGTTAAGTAGGGCCTCATAGATGCGTGACTAGAATAATCATTCCTTCGCGGAAGTAGAGGCTGTTGAATTCGATGTGAAGGAGCCCCACCTTCTCCTATTGTTGAGTCATTGACAAATGGCATATGTGGTGGCACAAGAAGTGAGCTTGATGAGGAAGTTGATAGTACAGGGAAATGTAACTGTTGGTGAGGGATGGGAGCTTGATAAGAAGGATAATTATCATGTTTTGAATGAAACTCTGTAATAGGTGGCATCAAGTTGTAATCTCGGGAAATCTGTTGAGCAGATGAGGCAACGGTAACCTGGGAGAGTGAGGGCAAGGGAGGGGGTAATTGAGAAGGATGATGAGCAGTAGGCGGAGACAATTCCTTGCAGTCCAGAGACTGAGATAGAACCTCTTCGGTTGAATATGCTTTAGGCATAGGACTTCCAACAGAATGTAACTCATTCGTCAAATCCTGTTTTAGAGGCTGTCTTGGACCTGAAGAAGATTCAGGGATTAAATTACTGTCCATTAGCTGATGTTGTTGATCAGCAGATTGGAGGCCCTTATCAAGATTGCCTCCTGCAGAACGTTGAATCGAAGAATTTTCATTGCCAGAAGGCATGTCACGAGCAGAGTGACCAGATAGATCTCGGGCTGAAGCATCACTCACAAAATGAGTAGGAGGTACCGCATAGTTTATACCAGTGACACAGTTGGTAGGATCAACTAGCGGTCCTTTCACAACTCCCCCTTCTTTCACTTCTTTGTGCTCGTCAACTGATTTTTCTAAAGAGGTTCTAATCTCTTTAACGAAATCAGAATTCTTTGAAGTAGGCGGATAATCTTGATTCTTCACTTTGCCCCTATTATATCTGAATCTATCACTCTTGTCTGACTCGTGGTGTGAATACCGACAGGAAGCTCCACGATAACACTTGCCTCGAAGAAAGTCAAAGCAATCTGGAAGTTGACCCTTCTCTCGTCTCAATTTGTATCCGCCAAGATCGTTGCCACGCCTTAAACCAGGTGATCTACTCCTACTCCTCTGTCTCTTGGGAGACGAGCTGAAAATGAATCAGCAAAAAATATGAAATTTTCACAATCAAACTTAGATATTGCATGATGGAGTGTAAATTTAAAGAAAAATCAGCTAGATGTCTAACTCAAACCTGCGAGATCGGTCACGCCTCTCAATTCTTCTCCTTGGACTTCTCCTCCTCCTATCATTAGGCGAATGACTTCTGCTTCGGTTTCTGCCTCTTCTTGAATGTCTCCGAGTATAACGTGGCGAATCACTAATGTCACTGTCACTATCCCCTTCTCTGACCAATCTCCCAAACTCATCGACATTCAATTTAGTTGCACTACTCTTTGTATCAGCCTTCTGCAGAATACCACTCTCAAGACCAGCGTCGACGTCAAAATTGATCGAAGAATCTTTTGGTTCGAGAATCTCGCCAGAATAACCATCCTTAACAGATTTTTGATTTCCATAGGTTCTTTCAGTAGATCCCTTAGCTTTTCCAGTAGTATCAGCCTCTGGGAGACTGTGGAAACTGAGCTTAGACCCAACATTACACCCCTTATCAATATCAGAACTAGTAAATTCAACGTTGATAGATGGAGAGGTTGCTACAGGAAATCCTTTGCGATTTTCGCCCTCGTTTTCCACGCTATCATCAGATGCATAGCCCTGTAGAAGTCTAAAAGGACTGGCACCTCCAGTGATCTGACCTGAAAGCCTCTCAGAACCACCTTCTGCTGAAGCCACTGGTGCAATGGGTTGGCTGAAGTTTTCAAGGGAGGAAGAAGATTTCTTTACATTGACATCAAGCTTCTCAGAACCACCTTCGGCAGAAGCCACTGGTGCAATAGGTTGGCTGAAGTTTCCAAGGGAGGAAGAAGATTTCTTTACATTGACATCCAAGGGACATTCAGAATCTCCATTTGGGGTCATGCCTGAATCGACACCTCCAGAAGACTTCCTAGTAACAGAATGATTGTGATCTGATAAGATTCCAGATCCTGCAGATACAAACCCAAGGTTGAATAGTAATAACTTTGCATCAGGTTCAAAGATACTAAAAGCATGTCTAGGAAGTGTTTATAAATGGTTCAAATTATACATAAATAAAAATGAGTGGTGGGCAGTGGGGAGTACTTGTGGGTCCCTCGAAATGCTTGAACAAAAAGTGGCTTGAGTGTTCATAAACATGACCCAAACATTTAATAAAATTCAGAGCTAGTTGCAGAGTAAATCCATTGACACGGAATCAAAAGAAACACTTGACTTCTTTTTTTTTTTAAGATAACCGTGGATGTCCGGGCCACTTTCGCGCACCTCGACTAATCCCACGTGGTCCTGAAATTTATGGTCGGTACTCACCTCAGTGCTTTGAGGGAACTCGAAATGATGACCATTGGGGAGCAAACCCAAGGTCTGACCAATTAAGCAACCCTTCAGGGTTAGAAACACTTGACTATTTTTTCTTTTTTTTATAACTGTGAGTGTTCGGACCAACTTGTGCGCACCTCGACTAATTTCACGGGCCTCAAGTTTACCGCCGGGTACTCACGTGGACTCGAACTGGTGACCACTGGGGACCAAATTCAATGCTTAACCAATTGAGCAACCCCTCGAATTAATCTCGTGACATTGATCAAGGGTGGTGGATTTCATTTTTTTTTTCCAAAAAATGAAGATAGATCTAGATCTGTTACGTACTGATAATTAAATTTTTATAGTTTAGTTGCGGATGAAAATGAGCAACTGATTCTGATATTTAGATCTGATTAGAATTTCGAGAGTTTTTAATGAGTTTATATCATTTATCATGCAATATTCCTGCTTTTGTTTGGTTATACTTTACTTTTTGTAACTCGTGAACTTCTACATCTACTTGTAGCGAATCTGAAATTGGAAAAAAGTCGTTCTTGCTGGCATGGTTTCCGTGGACATTATATTTATTCCTCAATTTGAAAGTTTGTTCTTTCTCTGCAATTGTAAAGTTTGTTCATGCTAGTATGCCCTGAATATTGCGCTGGAAAGGCTCAACTAAATGAAGCAATTTTAGGCATTGTTGTGCAACTTAAGATGAATACATATGGCCGTTTTTAATAGCTTCCGCCTCCTGCTATTATATGAGCTGGTTAAACCCCTATTTGGTACCGATTAAAATCTAAGTCAAAGTCAACAATTAATTTTAACACATATCTTATGTTTTCACAACTTTTTAACTATACAAATTTCCGCGACTTCTATCAAAATCTACTAAAAATTTTATTTTAATCCCCATTAAACAAGGGCTAACATTGTTGCAACCTGTTTATTAAAAAATGTACATGTGTTTGACTTTCGTGGGAAAAAAAGCACGTTAGAGTGCTCAAGGTAAGATTTATATGAATACATATGGCCATTTTCTAACCACTTCAGCTTTTAGATGAAATTGTTAACAAACCTAAAACAAACTTTAGAAGATGGAATTAACTATGTGGTCTCACTGTCTAAATGCCAGCAGGAAAGATTGATATCTGTCGTTGTCAACAAGTAATTAGTATGTTAAACAATCATGCTGCATGAGCACTAGTTTTTACACCATTCTTTACATTATGACACGTGGCGACATCACATTGGACAGTTTTAAAAAAAAACTTCCCAGCCAACAAATTTTTTGAAAACAATGGAGTTTCAAAAACAATGTCAAACTTCGAATGTACATTTAGCATTGTTCTATGTTAAAACACTACTGCTTCTCAATACATCCTTGGATCATGGTTTAATTGCTTTTGGCTTTGGTGTTTAAATTGTTATTTATTCGCCGAATGAGTTCATGAGTACTAAATTGACTTACCTTGTCTTCTCAAACAGGCTGTCTATCAGCAATTTCTATTGCGAAGGAGGAGGCCACCAAATTGGGAACAGTTATTGGTATAGACCTTGGTACAACTTATTCCTGTGTTGGTGTTTACAAGAATGGACATGTTGAAATCATAGCTAATGACCAAGGGAACCGTATTACCCCATCATGGGTGGCATTCACTGACAATGAAAGATTGATTGGTGAGGCTGCAAAGAACCTGGCAGCTGGCAACCCTGAAAGGACTATCTTTGATGTTAAAAGACTCATCGGAAGAAAGTAAATCTTAAGTCTTTTTATTTAAATGTATTAACATATTTGTTTAGTACTCTGTTTTAGTGATAAAATACCGATGAAAGTCTTAAATTATTTTTTGACAGGTTTGACGACAAGGAAGTTCAAAAGGATATGAAGCTTGTTCCTTACAAAATTGTCAACAAAGATGGAAAGCCATATATCCAAGTCAAAATTAAGGATGGGGAGACTAGAGTCTTCAGTCCTGAGGAAATCAGTGCTATGATTTTGACTATGATGAAGGAAACAGCAGAAGCATTCCTCGGGAAGAAAATTAAGGATACTGTGGTAACAGTTCCTGGTAAGCTGTCATTAACTTTTATGATTTACTAACGTTGTTTGGTTTTTTTTTTAGTGAAACATGACCTGTGATTGCATTGGACTATTTGATTATAATTACAATTTATTTTGGGTTGCAACTGGTAGCATACTTCAATGATGCCCAGAGGCAGGCTACCAAGGATGCTGGTGTAATTGCTGGGCTGAATGTAGCAAGAATTATTAATGAACCAACAGCAGCTGCAATTGCCTACGGTTTGGATAAGAAAGGTGGCGAAAAGAACATCCTTGTCTTTGACCTTGGTGGCGGAACCTTTGATGTCAGTATCTTGACCATTGACAATGGTGTCTTTGAGGTGCTTTCCACGAATGGAGACACCCATCTCGGAGGTACAGATCTTTCTTGCTAGTATCTCGGTTTTATGTATCCGTGCATTTATTAAGAAATCAGTATTTGAAAAATGACTGATATATTTCTGTAGCAAGTGGGCAGTGTATCATGCAGTTATAGCAGTTAATATATTCATATGCACACCCCCTTGAACACATTGTCCTTTTATGATATAGCTGAGAAATCAATTTGATGTATGATCCATTCGGCAATCTGAAATATGTATTGGTCCAAGAAGCATCTCTTGATAACATATTAAGTTTGATTTTATCTTTTGAAATTGTGCAATATTTATTATTTTTGCACTTCAAAGAGGAAGGCTTTAGAATGATAATTTTGTTAGTTATTGTGTTGGGTTTAATTGTGCTGAAACGTCATATGTTGTGCAGGAGAGGATTTTGATCATAGAATTATGGAATACTTCATTAAGCTGATTAAGAAAAAGCACGGAAAGTATATCAACAAAGATAACAGAGCTCTTGGGAAGCTAAGGAGAGAATGTGAACGCGCTAAGAGAGCCCTGAGCAGCCAGCATCAAGTCCGTGTTGAAATTGAATTGCTTTTTGATGGTGTGGATTTCTCTGAACCATTGACACGTGCCAGATTCGAGGAGTTGAACAATGATCTCTTCAGGAAAACCATGGGACCTGTGAAGAAAGCCGTGGAAGATGCTGGGTCGCAGAAGAACCAGATTGATGAAATTGTCCTTGTTGGTGGAAGCACTAGGATTCCTAAAGTTCAACAACTACTGAAGGACTATTTTGATGGAAAGGAGCCAAACAAGGGGATAAACCCAGATGAGGCAGTAGCTTATGGTGCTGCTATTCAAGGAAGTATTCTTAGTGGAGAGGGTGGTGAAGAAACCAAAGGTATTTATGACGTCAATTATAATCTTATCAATCAATTAAATGTGCTGTATGTCCTCGTGCATGCATCTATCTTGATCAAGTGATGTTTAAGCAGCTTTGTCTGAATTAACTAATGCGTATTCACTTGAATGCAGACATTCTTCTCTTGGATGTGGCACCACTAACCCTTGGTATCACTAACCCTTGGTATTGAAACTGTGGGGGGAGTTACGACGAAGTTGATTCCGAGGAACACTGTTATCCCAACCAAGAAGTCTCAAGTTTTCACAACTTACCAAGACCAACAAACTACTGTCTCTATGCAGGTAATGCATCCAAGCCAAAACATCTCTCTGTCTCTGCTGTTTGAGAAATAGATGGTTGGCGAATTTGCATCTTAGCTGAGACGGTTCGACAATTTGGTGACAGGTTTTTGAAGGAGAAAGGAGTCTCACAAAGGATTGCAGGCTGCTTGGAAAGTTCGATCTAACTGGAATCCCTCCAGCCCCACGGTGTGTTGCATGCATTGAATGAATTTGTTAAGTACATATACAGTTATATTTTGTCATCTGAATTGAACCCTGCGCTCTATTTGATTAGGGGAACCCCTCAAATTGAGGTCACGTTTGAAGTCGATGCCAATGGTATATCGAATGTTAAGGCAGAAGACAAGAGCACAGATAAAGCAGAGAAGATTACCATCACGAATGAGAAGGGTCGTTTGAGCCAAGAGGAGATCGACAGAATGGGTCGTGAAGCAGAAGAGTTTGCCGAGGAGGACAAGAAGGTGAAGGAGAGAATTGATGCTCGCAACAGTCTTGAGACGTATGTATACAACATGAAGAACCAGATCAACGACAAGGACAAGCTTGCTGAAAAGCTTGAGTCTGACGAGAAGGAGAAGATCGAGACTGCTACAAAGGAGGCCCTTGAGTGGTCAGACGACAACCAAACTGCCGAGAAATAGGACTATGAAGAGAAACTTAAGAGAGTGGAAGCTGTATGCAACCCAATCATCACAGCCGTCTACCAAAGATCCGGGGGAGCACCTGGTGGGTCGACATCAGAAGAGGAGGATGATGATTCCCATGACGAACTGTAGCCTGTAGGTAATTGTTAAAAAGAGTTTTGTCGACCACTGATTGAACGCGAAGTATGACATGACTGTTAAAAATGTAATGCAATTTTTGTCATGGTAGAAGCTGAGGGCAGAGTTCCCCTCTTTGCATCATTTTCGTGAGCCGACGAAGATACTTCCAACGGATATATCATTTTGTAGCTACTTTCAGTTTTACGTTTGTCCCTTACAATCTTCTTGATATTTATCATTTTTCTTGAGCCGACGAAGATACTTCCAGTTTTACTTTTCAACTATACATTTTTCAGAAAATACTATTCCTTACTCTATTTTTCTCTCAATAATGAGAGACAAACACACTCTTAGTGAGCGCCTTGTGTAATCCACATTTGGGATCTTCTTGATATTTTACGTTATTTATAAATTACCATGGTTAAGAAGAGTAACTCAATCCATTATTATTGTTCTCATATTGAGTGATGTGAGATTTTGTCGTCGACAATACTCCAAAACTCCTAGCTTTCAGTTGATTAAAATTGTCGACCAAAAGTCCTAGCTTTCAGTTGATTAACAAGATCACCAATGTAAGTCCGAGTTGATGACGACGCATAATGCCCACTGTAGCATTTTGCTTTTCTCAATTGTCTTTGTGAACACTTTTCTTGCTCACATTTATAACTCGTGATATTCTTCCAATTGACTACCTATCATGAGCCATTCGACTAATAAATGAAGATGGGCAATGGTTGAGGGGTGAAGTCATCCCATTTGAGCCTACAAGTTGAATAACCAAATAGCATCACTGAGAATGTAAGAATGAATGAAACCTTAGTTTCTACAATCCCCTTGGCTTTATTTCTTCATAACGCACCCGAAGGGGTGAGAATCTTGTCTCTGATGGCTGTACTCAGCCATGCAAGCAACGAAAAAATTATAAGGGGTAGGCTACAAGTATTAAAGTAAACACAGCCTTGAGGCGCTTTCAAACTCACTTGGACAAACAACGTTCAGAAAGAGAAGGCTGGCACAAAGCAAAAGGGTATTCATACTCTATTTTAGCAACTGAATCATTATATATAAGAAAATGGCAGGCATTGATATAATCTGCAAGTAAACTAATATAGTTGTTCTGTATTGTAATAGACAAATACAACATGAAAAGCATGGAAAAGAAGACAGTAGATAATACATGTAATGCCACAAGATATCTGTCCAAAGTTTTGAGTGAGAACCTAAAATCCAGCTCGTGGATTGCCTGAACCTGCTGCCACAACACCCATACCACCTTCTGAAGTAACATCATCTTTTTCGTGGTCAGTTGACTTTGTAATAGTGACTTTATCACCGTTTAGATTGTCTACAAATTCATCAATCTTACGGAATTGATATGGCCACCTTGTATTGTACAGGAATTGGCGTAGATCAAACCTATTGTCTTCTGGCGAATAACTCTGCAAATGTGTGTAATCTTTCTTTATTTAGCTATTACGTAATTAAAGCTTCGCATGGTCAAAATGGAAAATGCACAATATTTTAGACTTGATAATCTTTGGATAAGCTTAAAATGTTTACTTATAA
>CAIGRK010069392.1:0-14930 GCA_903798315.1 Fraxinus greggii
TAAAACATCTGATTTTTGAAAGATAAAACTTCCCACCTGGTTTTTGAATATGAATCTTGAAAAGTAGAGTTTCCTGTAATATTTCCTTTATCAAATTATAACCCAGAAACTCGGCCTAAATTATTAACCTTCCCCAAATCCTAAAAAGACAATTCACCGACAACTACCTCCCACCGCCGACTCCAACCTCTTCCGCCTCCACTGCCACGTCTCCAGTCGTCAACCACCTCATCAGTAACACTTTACCACTCACACCAGCGACCGCCACCATCTCCGCATTTGCAAATTCTTCACCGCCCTTTGCCTATTTCAACCACTGTCACTGGAGCTCACTTTTGTTCATACTGTATCACCACATCACGTCGTCGATGTACCAATTTCCAGATCGTGTTCTTACCATGTTGATCGTTGCCACACCATTTGTTCTCCATTGTGTCCCTTTCTTGTCCATCCAGTTTCGCCGCATCTGCTACTGCTAGTATCATTAGTCCATCGCTAGGGAGTTCTAACCATGTGCCAGTTTCACCCTCCTCTATCTTGTAGGTACTTGTTCATTTCACTAGCCATCGGTCCATTGCCGCCAGTTAATACCCACGATCTGCAGCCTAGCCACTTTGTCGCAGTTGCTCTCCAACATCAAACGCATCGAGCCCAACAGTAGCTGAATCGAGTCCAGATGCTGCATCTCTTCTCACCTTCGCCTTCAGACCGCTACTGTACCACACCCGCCGGCACTTCCATTTCCTGTTAGCTCTCCAGTAAGGATTGATTTTTGCTTTTTGATACTGAACTTCTATTTAAGTGCGTTTACTTTTACTTAAGTTGATTTAGTTTTAGCTCTGGTTTACAAAAAATAAAAATAAATAAAAAAGGTATTAGAACAATACTTTTAAAATTCGTCCTTGACATCACCTCATAACACATTTTTATACTAATCATAGCACAATGAATCTTAAAGACCTTAACCAATCTCATGATGCCATGTCACAAGAAGTCACAAATCTTTCATCTGATATATCATTAGTGAAATCAGATCTCGCTGAGCTTAAAACTCTTATCCAAAACCTTACTGAACAAAATAGGCAATCATCTCGAAACCGAGGTAAACGTCCTATGGATGATTTATCCGATTCCTCCTCCGTCGGTCAAAACGTCCACGAACCACTCCTCCGCACTCCAGACGGCATACTACCTAACCCACACAATCTTGGTCCTAAACAGCACCCCCTATCCAGACCTTCGTGACCCAGTTGGCATTTATGTTCCTCATTCGGATGCCCCACCTCCGTGTTATGACCAACATGGGGACCCATTGATGATGTCACTAGGAAAAATAAGGTAGACGCTCCTGAGTTTGATGGTCGCCTTGACCCTGAAGCCTTTCTTGACTGGCTTGATGTCATCGAAGAATACTTCAATTAGTACCAGATGTCTGACTACCAGCGTATTCGTTTTGCCAAAATGAAACTTGTCGAATCTGCTAAACGCTACTGGCAGATAATGACACGATCCCTAGACCGTTTATGACAGCCTATTATATTGTGAAGCGAAATGAAATTAAAACTCACTGAGAAGTACGTCCCGTCTTATAATCGTTCGCAACTCTTAGAACGCCTTCTTAATCATACGCAAATTTTCTCGACTGTGTCGGACTACAGAACCCGTTTTGAAGAGTTACTATATCGCTCCAGCCTTGCTGAACTAAGGATGTCACTATCACTAGGTTTCTTAACGGTCAGAGACCAGACAAAAACATCAAGTCCTTGTACTCAATCCTGACTCGTTAGAAGATGCTTTTCACATTGCACTAGAACACGAGCAATACTCGTGTTCTTCCTATTCACAACATGGTCTTCCTACCTAACCTGACCCTCTTCTCTCTCGAACCCCTCTAACCAGCGCTCCTACTAGTGGCCCTACGTCGACCCAAACTAGCTCGATTGTTGGATCTTCCTCCACTCCAATTCCCCGCGACATCTCTAGGATCCACCTGCTTTTCCCACCACCCCTCGAGGACCATCTCAAATTGTATGTTATAGCTATCATGCTCGAGGTCATATAGCTTCTCATTGTCTGCCCTCACTCTTGCACAAGAACCTCTGCTTCCGACCCCAGAAAATGAGTGTTTCACGATTGACCCAATTGACCATTCTGATGAGGATCTTGACCAATTTGAGTGTTATGAGGAGGACGTGACTGTTATCTCTGTTATGAGATGTATCATTTCCACCCCCTATTAATTCTGACTCGTGGAACCGAACTTCTATTTTCCATGCATTCATCCCTAGCAATTCTCCTTCATACAAGTTAGTTATTGACGGGGTAGCACTATGAATGTCGTATCCAAGTCCGTCATGGCCAAGTTCAGCTTCAGAACCGAACTACACCCTCGTCCTTTTAAAGTATCGTGGGTTGACTGAACCTCTTTATCCGTCACTCACCACTATCTAGTGCCCCTTACTTTAGGTCCCTTTTTTCGGAAGACATTTATAGTGATGTATTACCTATGGACGTTGCTCACATCCTTTTTGGGTCACCTTTGGCTTTATGATCATGATGTCAGCATTTCGGGCGTGACAACACGTATGAATTTCTCTACAAGGGCAAAACTATTCGTCTCTTATCGGCAAAACCCTCAGACATCCCGAAGAATACAACACCCATCTCCGCACCGAAGGGTGTTTTAAACGCCCGTATTCAACTGCAATCTCTTAAAGATTTTAGGCGTGAAGGTCAAGATGCCAGGCTTATGTTTGCTTTGGTAGCAAAAGCTTGTTCACAACCCCTTTGTGATTCTCAACTCGATTTTCCACCTGAGTTAACTCCTTTACTCAATGAGTTTAGTTGTATTTTGCCTGTCGACCTACCTAAAGAGCTTCCTCCTATGCAAGATATTCAACATGCTATTGATCTTGTCCTGGTTCCCAGTTGCCAAATCGCCCCCATTATAGAATGAACCCTACTGGGCAAGCTGAACTCAATAGGCAAATTAATGTTTTACTCGATAAAGGTTTTATTCGCCCGAGCCTTAACCCTAGTGCAATTCCCATTTAATCACCTCTAAGAACGATGGCTCATGGCGCATGTGTGTTGCTAGTTGCGCCATCAACAAAATTACCGTTAAGTACCGATTTCCTATTCCACGACTTGAGGATATGTTAGATGAGCTAGTGGGATCATTGTGGTTATTCAAAATTGATCTACGGAGTGGTTATCATCAAATAAGGATTAGACCAGAGGATGAACGGAAAACTGTATTTAAGACTCAAGATGGTTTATACGAGTGGTTGGTTATGCATTTTGGATTGTCTAATGCACCTAGGACTTTCATGCGGGTCATAGCCCATGTCTTGCGACCTTTTATTGAGAAGTTTCTTGTCGTCTATTTTGATGACATTTTGATTTATAGTCAGTCGAGAGGCTCACTTAGATTACCTTCGACAGGCCTTCCTTAGTCTTCGTTCTGCACAATTATATGCTATGCTAGCCTAAAAAAGTATTCATTCTTCCAGTCTCAGGTCCTCTTCTTAGGGTTCATAATTTCCACCTAGGGTATTTCTGCTGATCCAGCTAAAATCTCTATTATTCACTATTGGCCTGAACCTTCTACGTTAACTGAGATCCGTAGCTTTCATGGGCTAGCATCATTCTATAGGAGATTCATTAAAGGTTTTAGCTCTATCACTGCTCCCATCACTAAGTGCATGAAAAGGGGTGATTTTCGTTAGACCCTTTCGGCCCAGAGAGCCTTCTTAGCTGTCAAGCAGAAGCTGATCGAGGCTCCCATTTACGGCACCCGGATCTTTCGAAGGTTTTTTATGTTGTTTGTGATGCTTCCAGTGTGAGTATAGGAGGTATTTTAAGTCAGGAAGGTCACCCCGTCGCTTACTTTAGCGAAAAATTAAACCAGGCTAGGCAGAAGTATTCTACCTACGACAAGGAATTTTGTCATTGTCCAATCTCTCCATCATTGGAGATATAACATGTTGCCTCACGAGTTTGTCCTTATTCAGGCCATCAGGCTCTCGCTACCTTAACCCTCAGCGTCATTTAAGTGAATAACATGTCAAGTGGGTTGAATTTCTTCAGGAGCATCTTTTGTTCTCCATCATCGAGCCGGGGTCGAAAATAAAGCGGCGACGATCTTAGTCGTATCACTACGGTGCTTAATTATATGAGCACTATTTTGGTAGAATTTTAGCGTTTGAAGGACGATTATCCTAGTTGTCCTGAATTTGGTATCATCTTTCAGAACCTTTAAGATAGCCCTTCTCGGAATCATGTTTCTTTCTTGCTTAAAAATGGTTATCTTTTCAAGGGTACCAAGTTATGTCTCTCCCGTACCTCACTTCATGCTTTCCTAGTCTGGGAACTACATGCCGGGGTTCTCTCTGGTCATTTCGGTCGAGATAAAACAATCTCCTTAGTTGAGGATCTTTTTTATTGGCCGTCCATTAAGAAAGACGTTGCCCGTATTGTCTCTTAGTGTCGTACATGTCAATTGCGAAAGGCACAATGTCAAAATACTGGAATATAGACTCCTTTTCTTGTTCCTCATACTCCTTGGCGTGACATTAGTATGGACATCGTTCTCGGGTTACCTAAATCAGCTAGAGGTCGTGACTCCATTTTTGTGGTGATTGATAGGTTCTCTAAGATGGTACCCTTCATTCCATGTTCCAAGTCTTCTGATGCGTCCCATATCACTAAGTTGTTCTTCAAAGAGATAGTCCGTCTCCATGGGCTTCCAGTCACTATCGTGTCTAATCATGATGCTAAGTCTGTTAGTTACTTCTGGAAGACACTGTGGAAAATATTTGGGACGGCGCTTAAGTTCTCTTTTGCATTTCACCCCCAAACATATGGTCAAATTGAAGTTGTAAAACGTAGTCTAGGTAATCTACTTCGTTGTTTGGTTGGGGATAAACCAAGAAATTGGGATCTCGTGTTATCCACTGCTGAGTTTGCTTACAATAATTTTGTTAATAGGTTTACCGGTCATAGCCCATTCGAGGTCGTTCAGGGTTTTCCTCTACGTCAGCCGCTTGATCTATTTCCTTTGCCCACTGATTTTCGTCCTGCTGCCTCCGCCCAAGTTTTTGCTAATCATATTCGTGATTTGCATGATGAGATTAAACGTAAATTTTCTGTAAGAAATGATCATTAAAAAATATCAGTTGATTCCCACCATAAGCATAAAGAATTTAATGTTGGCGATTAAATCATGGTCCGACTTGCAACTGAACGATTCCCTAAACATGCTGCCAAGAAACTTTGTGCTAGATCACTAGGTCCTTTTCCCATTATTAAACGGCTTGGAACTAATGCTTATCTACTCGAGTTGTCGACGCACTTAAATATTAGTATTGTTTTCAAAATTGCAGGTTTATATCCTTATCGAGTCGAGGCACGTTCGAGCCTTCGATATTGTCGTCTGATATTTTTGCAGGACAGTCTCCTCGACCGCCTCCCCAACCTCCTGTCACCACATTTTCTCTGCAGGATATCATTGATGATGTACTTGATGATCAGTTTGTTGCTTCATGGGTTTCATAGGTTTCTGGTGCGTTGGAAGGGTCGTCCGGGTAGTGATGCTACTTGGATTGATGAAGATGAGTTCCATCAACTGGATGCTACACTTTTGGACGCCTATTTGGATTATACCTCGTCGGAGTCGAGTTCTTTTCAACCGGGGAGGAATGATACAAATTGTAAAGTATATTCTTGACGTAAATGGAGTCAAATCAATTAAAGATCGAATTTTCATTATTGCATTTTATTGTTTTTGGTAGAATAGTGAATTTGTCTCCTTTCAAAAGAAAAGCCTAGTTTTCCTTTTTTTTTTTGTCGTAATTTTCCTTTTCATTGTTATTTAGAACATATAAAAAGTGGTTTGTTGATTGTATGAGAACACATTGGAATATCAAATAAAGTTATAATCTTCCCTCATTTCTCTCTTCTTATCTCCTCTTTTCTCCTTAATTGTTTTCACTCGTTACGGTCGGCATCATGATTGTTCTCAACAAACATAGGGACTGTTTGGGCCGGAATAAAATCTGATTTTAATTTAAGTTAAAGTCAAACAATCAATATTAACCACATCTTTCATGGGTCCAACATGTTTTCAACCATACATTTCAAAAACTTCTCTCACAATCTACTAAAAATCTAATTTTAATCCATAACAAACACCCTCATAATATCTAATTAGAACTTCCACCATATCTCAAATTAGGATGGAATTCTATACTCCATGTATACATTCATCACTTTTCTCAAATTTCTCCACTAGTTTTCTAAACCAATAATCATTGAAATTAGATAGTTCTTAGCTCCCACTCAGAACCAAGAATCAGCGAAATTAGATAGTTCTTAGATAGCTCGTACTCGAAAATGGATTACTCCCACTTAAATTAGAAGCTTAAACTAACTCTTACATATTCAAAATCGATTCATCAATATACATAATATCAATTTCAATAATATTCTCCAAATTTCTCATTTACTAGGAAAAATGTCAAATATCACATCTTGTTGCTCGATATCCATCCAAAATTTCACTTATGAACAAGTACCCTTTAGACAGCCATGTGTATCTCATAGATATATATCTCGTTTTTAATATATTCATGTTCCCAAACTTATTATCAAGAACTTACATAGTCGATTATGAGTCTAAGACAACCCATATTTGGTTGTCTTCTTGTCGAAAACTTATATAATTCTGAAGGTACTAATCTACGTGTCCAAAGCTTATATACTCTGAAGGTACTAATATTAAGATCCTTTAAGTGACACATTGCAGTTAACCAATACTCTTCCTAAAAGAATACATAAATTGAACTGCATTATCTCAAGTCTCATCACATTCAGTAATATTACATTCTTTCTTCCCAATAAATCATATAATTCTTGGTGATTAAGAAATAGTCAATCCATTAAGAATATTTCTTTCATTACCCAGATCATGGACCTCTCGTGATAGAGATTCACAATCTCAAATAGTTCTCAAAGTCTTCACTTCCATAATCTGACTTCCTACTCCCTTTCAATAATGTCTAAATCAATACAATATCATCAACTTATGAAAATCAGAGGCACGATTGAAATACATGAATCCATCTCTAAATGTAATGGAATTATGAAATTTCATCTCTATCTCGAAAAGAAATTCGGATGGATTTATTCTATGGAAGTTTAGCTCTTACAACTTTAAATGGATTTTGCAACTCAAAACTTCAAACCTTGCTTTCCAAGCTTTAAATTCTGCATTTTCTAGCACTCCAATAGTCTCAATCCCCATCACAATGGAAGGGAATTATAATCAACAACCTAAGTGCCTAATTTTGTAAGTTTCTATGCCAAAAATGAGGTTCCTAGTGCTCTTCATTTTATGTGTGATTTTCCATACAAATTTCACCATTCTCTTGCCATCTTCTCTCTCTTTTTCTAAGCAATAACCATTGGAGGTTGTACGAGAGTTAAGGGTGGTTATAAGGAGTTGTAGGTTTGAATTTCAAGTTCAAACCACTCCCTCCGACCTTTTTAATTTCTTGTGGGTCGGATCACCTCATATGAGTGACCCATGATCCATATTTTCCAGCAGCTATCATTTACAAAAGTGATAGTAATCTCTATTGTACATGTAACAAGATTAAGAAGTAGAAGAAATTTATCATGGCCTAAAATGGTTGTAGAGGATACGATATTATTGGACTCGTCATAGGAGATAGTTTCAGATTGAACAAAATGGTGAGAAAAATTTCACATTAGTTTCAGAAAGTAAAATATTGCAAGTAAAAATTCATGTGGCTAACTCCAAGTATAGTGGGCATGAATCCTATCTTGTCATTGTCGAAATCCAATGTAGAATTGTACAGTACTTAAGCAGGTAAGGGATAAGACTTCTACAATGCCCTGGCAAATGAAAATAACCATCTGATTTACGAATAAATATTCTAAAGTGCTCTAGCCCAACTTGAGAGATGGAAATTTGTACCTAAAACATATTCATTATCTCAAGAATTGGGGCAAGAGGCTTGGCACAAATTAATTTTGATAAAATAAAATGTCACAGAATCAATTTGTTTGATAATGGATGTACTGGATATCATAACAGGAGTTGATTAAATATGAAGGCACGAGTGAATATGATAGCTATCAATATGGTTTCATACAACAAGATCAAGCATCATAAAAAGTTGAGAGCGGACAGTACGATAAAGTAAATAAATTTAAGGGAAGGTAATTACCCAATCACCCACAACAAACAGGCTCGCTAAGACTGGATTACGAAGGTCTTTTTTTATCCACAAAGCATAAGCATCTAGACATGCAAGTCCAAAGCTCCATAATACTTGAAGCCCCATTGATGCAATCAGATAGCTGAATCAAACAGTTAAATGTCATCATAATTATGAAATTGATTAAGATCCAATGACTCTCTGTAGACTGTGCAGAGCAATATTTACTTCAATGACAAGCAAATCGATACGTTTGTGGATGAGGGAATACAAAAACAAAAATATCAACTTGCACAGAGTCACTGAGACATCTTAAAGTCTCGTAACGTATGAGGACCAAAAAACCAAGACCATTTCACATTAGATGTGGCCAAATATTTACAAGATTTTCTGAATGAAAATCAAAGAAAGCACAGTTGATATTATTTGTAGTTAATGTAACTAAGAAAACAAAGTACAAATCTAACTTCCATGAATACTTTCAATATCAGGCATTTCGTAGACATTACACTATCAGGAAGATACATACTCCGGTTATTACAGCTTTGAAAGTTTTGATGATCAGTGATCACTGTAATTTTTCGACGAGAAATAACATGCATCTACTAAAAGTTGTGTCTACGTTGCTAAAAATTCAAATAGCTACCAATTTACTTTCATTTGAACTTCCAGATGTTTAAATAGGAACCTCAAAACCAACAGCATCCTGGTTGAAGATGAACATTTTCATGAATAATTTTCAGATTTTCATTCACACACCAGCAATAAAAATTGGAACATGACACTATCAAATTTTCTTATATGTTAGCTTACTAAAATTCAGCGTATTTTTTAGAATTCTGAAAATAATGGGGTCATGGATCCATCTTATCCAGATAAACTAGGCAGACAGAACTAACCATATTGATATTGTATTAAACAACACAAGGCACCCGAAGACTATACTACATTCAAAATTCCCTTTTTATTTGTCACAAGAAATACCAGATTTAAAATAACTCACAAATCAATCTCATCAGACTTAAAAGGCACCAGTGAAAATATCAATTCATAGGGACAAAAAAGGGGCAGGGAGAAGAAATATACCAGTACGCAGTGAAGTTAGAAAACCCATGAACAGAAACCATAACTCCAATGGATCCAGCTGCAAATATACACTGCAAAATCCTCAAAAATAATCCACTTACAGAACCTGTACTCCCCAACAAATCCTTCATGTCTCTTTCTCAGTAAATCCCTTCAAATAAAAAACGGCCCTTTTCCTCAAAACCAAGAAGGCCCCTCTCCAAATCCCTAGATTCTTCCAATCTCCCCCATTTCATCAACCCACTAAATCAATACCCGACAATAATTCATACATATCACTCTCTGTAATTTTTATTTCAGAGGATTTGGTTGGATACAGTTGATTTAGATGGGTAAGATAGAGATTGAAATTGAAATAAATGAATAATCCAAATCCATGCAGCCAAATGAACAGTTATGCTAGGAAAATTGTCAGAGAATTCTTGATGTGTTTAATGTTCTTGAGTGAAATTTGCTTTGGCGCGTTTGTTTTGAATTAAAATTTACTTTTAATTTAAGTTAAATTCAAACAATCAATACTAATCTCATCTTTCATGCGTCCCACGACTTTTCAACCACAAGTTTCAAAATATTCTATCACAATCTATTAAAAATCTAATTTAAATCATCACCAAACACCCTCTGTCGAATTAAGTTGCTCATCGATTTAGTTTGTTCCACGCTAAGCCAAGCGTTGAATCGCCTGTGCAAGTTGTTTATCGACTCGTGGGCAAATCGGCTCATCATAATGAATGAAAAATATAATTTCAATAAAATATAAATAAATTAGTGAGCCACGAGCGATTTGCAGGTGGACTTACGTGAGCCAAGCTCAGATTGAAATTGAAATAAATGAATAATCCAAATCCATGCAGCCAAATGAACAGTTATGCTAGGAAAATTGTCAGAGAATTCTTGATGTGTTTAATGTTCTTGAGTGAAATTTGCTTTGGCGCGTTTGTTTTGGATTAAAATTTAATTTTAGTTTAAGTTAAATTCAAACAATCAATACTAATCTCATCTTTCATGCGTCCGACGACTTTTCAACCACAAGTTTCAAAATATTCTATCACAATCTATTAAAAATCTAATTTAAATCCTCACCAAACACCCTCTATCGAATTAAGTTGCTCATCGATTTAGTTTGTTCCACGCTAAGCCAAGCATTGAATCACCTGTGCAAGTTGTTTATCGACTCGTGGGCAAATCGGCTCATCATAATGAATGAAAAATATAATTTCAATAAAATAAAAATAAATTAGTGAGCCACGAGCGATTTGCGGGTGGACTTACGTGAGCCAAGCTCTACTAGCTTTATTTAATGCCTTTAAGTCGAATTGAAATCTTACATGCCTCTTTTGCAATTGCTACAAACTGTTGTACAGTTTGGAAAAAAATTACTCTTCTATTCTTCAATAATTGCTCTTTTTTCTTCCATCAAAAATAGCATAGTACAATCCCTTAATAGCATGTTAACATCATGGAATCACAATATCCTAAAGCATCATAGGATAGTATCGATTCCTTTGACAGAACGAAACCATAAGCATAATACTTATGTGAATTGGTGTCCATGTAATGCGTTCCTTTTCAGGTATTTTCTAATTTCTCCATCTCCAATTTGGATGATTTTTAATTATCAGCTATATATATATATGTGTGTGTGTGTGTGTGTGTGTGTCCTTAGCTTTTTTTTTTGATCGGTCGTGTCCTTAGCTTTTATTTCTTGACAGAGTTGTCTCCAAAGTTGACATTGAACTTTTAAATTTGTCTCGTTAGAAGCAGGGAGGTGAAGAAAATCTAGGAATCAATAATATAATAGAAGTCCCAGTTAAATCATGCATCCTCGTTCTTCAGTTTTCTGCCTCATCTTTACGTCCTTCGCCAACAACATCGTGGAAATTTCATTAGGGGTCACTAAGTTTTGTTCTGCAAATGAGATCGTAATTGTTTACAAGCAAGATCAAATCAAGGTTTTCAAAAATAAAGAGGATCCCATCCATCTCTGTAATGAAGCGAGCAAATAACCAATCAAAAGCAAATATAAAGGCAGGTCAAGACAAAGTAACTGACGTATGTTCTACTACCCATAAACTACAGCTCACTGTGATTTCGCCCCCACTGCACGGCATGTATGCAGGCGAGCTTTCAAGTTGGGCACCCTAAAGCTTGCGTGTGCGATGGTGGCTGTGTGAGAAAGAGAGAGGAGAGGGAATGGAAGTTAGAGATAAGTACACACATTGATAAAAAGATCTTCACTATAAGAAGCATTGAATTGCCAAGAAGGCCAATAGCAAATGCCCACAAGACAGTGAAAAGGGCACAAGAAACAAGACATAGGATGAAACTCACTGTACAAAGAACAAATGAAAAATCGAAGTTGCTTACACTTGAAAGTTCAAATTACAATAACTCAAGCCATACACAATAGGTGAACAACAATGGACATCAGTCACATCACTGTTCCATACCTGTAGAAAATATCGAAACAAATACCCGATGAGGCTGTCCACATATATAGATTGATCTTTTGGCAGACAGGCGCCCACGAATTACAGGTCTAGAAGAAATAAGACATCGAGTAAGAAGCGGCATCCTAATGGTTCATAATTTCTGAAATGAAAATTACTTTAGTAAAAAGGAGGTCTCATTTTCGCAGCTAAATGAGGAGAAAACCGCCTGAAGGTTCTTGTCACCTTTTCACTGAAAGTACCTGCAAAGCTGTGGGAACAGGGATTAGCAATATGAAAAGGCTGAAACGAAAAACAATATTATGGGACTCATAACAGAAGGCCACGTGGTGCGGCATTATTAGAGACCAGAGCGTTTGATTCAAATACAGCTTAACTCAGACAAATGCTTAAATTCTAAAAGAGGAGGATAACAAATCAACCATGCAATTAATACAGTGGCAAGAAACAGAGAAGGGAAAACCGAGGAATAAATTTAAATTGCAATGAAATGCCAGAGGAAGAAAATCATTGCCAGTTATTTTGGGGTGGGATAAGGCTGAAGAGGGATGGAGGGAGAGACTTTTTAACAGTGGCGGGAAATCTGAATGTGCATGAAACTGATTTGGATACTTTTGGTTCTTTTAGAAAAGAGTAATGTTATTTGTATATCATTGTGTACATAATGGTGTACAGATATATGACATGGAAGAGAGTAAAAGTGAAAAAAAAAGGAGAAGAAAAGAAAAGAATTTCAGTTATTAATGATGTACAAATAGCATTACTCATTAGGAAATAGGGAAAGAGAAAGTCGAGAAATCATGCACTGTAAGGCTACAAAACCCTGCTTGTTGCTGTTGTGAATCCAAGCAATGGAACATCAAGTAGTATTAATTGATACACAATAGAAACATCACAAAAGGAGAGAACAGTAACCATAATTTAAATTGAGAGGAAATGAATCGGCGTGTTGAGTACCTTACCCATCCTTTTTCCAAGGGCATGATGCTGTTAGGGCATTGGTTATAGATATTCAAAAGAAGGTATAAAAATAAGTGATAAGGAGAATATATGGATAAGAAAATGGAGACTAGCGAGAATGTGAATTTGGCAAAATTTGATCAACTAATCAGAAGAGGGATAAAAAGAACAATAGTCATGGGATAAGAATCCACTTTTGTTGTATTTCTAATTAAATTTAAACTACAAAAAAGGGTAACTACACAAACTAAAATATAAAAGATGGAACATAATAATCCATATGAACCAATACATAGCCACCTTCTTTAAGTATCTCTAGTGTAAAAATCCCAATATGCAAGATGGAGACCAGCAGTTCAGTGACAGCAACATAGCATGAAACATTCAATTAACTAATCCATCCAACTACAGAGAACAAACTCGAAAACTGCAACACTCCTATAGTGAAACAATAGGCACTCTTGAATAAACTAATAGATTGGTAGAAAAGGCATTACACTATTGGCATGGCCAAAAAAGCATACCTATCATTTAGGAAAGCAAAGCTTAAAGCAGTCATCAATTCAGTAAAAATAGCAAGCGGCCTCCTAAGAAATCCCATCCCTAAAATACATAATGTGCATTGATACCTTAATTAGTTCACACGACTGAACACAAACATTTGAGTGCATACATGTACATGAAACATGTATTGACCATCATGTTTAGCTTTCTCACCAAGAATAACCATGGTCATTATGAAATAATTGGTCCGATAGCTGCAAGAAAACAAGAAACAATTTTAAAATGTTAATACTCCGGGATCTCCTCAACGAACTAACTTTAATCACTTTTTAATGATTGATTAAAACAAAAAAAAACCAACTAATTTTATATTCTTGAACAAATTTTACACAGAGAAAGTAATAAAATCAAAAACAGCTTGACGTCTCATTTATTGTCTTTCTTCATCTCGAATAAGGAAACAAATACTAAATCATAATTAACGAGTGACTAATCGTTAATCACCAAATTAATTTCGTGTATGCATAAATACAATTTCGCATCACTGTATAAGTACATAAAACATATGATCATACTAGTAGAGATTGCATTTGAGGCGCATTTGAGGCGACTGTCCCATTTAGACACGGAACGTGGGACGGTAAATCGGAAGAAGAATTCAGACAGGCCGCGGCGGCAATGACCAGTCCACTTCCCGAAGTGCCTCGATTAGATCCTCTGCAGTGACGTTGCTCCATTCCATTTATTAACACCACCCTTTTTATCCTTCCAATTGCTGAAAACCCTAGCAAAGAAAATTAGAGAAGCATGAATTCCAGGAAGATAACAGAAATTTTGCAAATGCGGGATTAATGGAATAGTATTTGGTTTGGGGTTTACTATGATTTTTTGGTAAGAAAATTGATGGATGTAGAAATAGTTGGATAAACTGTATACAAAGGAGAGACTGATGGATCGCCATTGGGAACCCTTCAAAATTACTAAAAGAGAATATTCAGACTTTAAACATTCTAATAGATTGCTAATACGTATGAATGATTGTCCAAACAAGAATCATTGAATATCGAACAATTAGTTCAGATATTCACAATCAATAACTACTTTCTTCCTTTCTTGGTCTCCGCCAGAAATTGTTGTGCACTTGGAGATGATTTCCGTCTACCCAGACTCACTATAATCCTCTAAGATTGCTGAATTTTGTTAAGTTAGCATTTTGAACTCCATTCTATTTATACAGTGAGTTCAACAATATGGCTCTTGATTTAATTTTTCTCAAGAAATATTTACAAATTGCTCCTCGTACTTTGTTGAACATAATTTCTTATGTATCGACAGTCGATCAATTAGAAATCTACGACTTATTAAATGCAATTATTGTACATTAAGAATAGATAGAATCAAAACCCATTTACCTATTTTAAAAAGTTAAAATAAAGAATTTACTTGACTTATTTAAATATTAGCTCTTTAAAGCAAAGAATATTTATACATAAAGAGTTTCTTGAAAATATTCGGACTCTGAGCTCTGAACTAACCGAGTAGACGATGTGCAAATTTGAAATTGATTCGGAGATTTATTTTTTAAAACATGAGTTTCACCTTAATTTATTGTCGCGAAGAAAATATTTCCAAATAAATGTAGATTGCATAGACAAACACACTATGGGCCTGTTTGATAGAATTTATT
>CAIGRK010069447.1:0-14247 GCA_903798315.1 Fraxinus greggii
ACTATATTAACATTAAGCTATTAAAATTTATTGAATAACCATATTTTTTGAATAAAAAACGATTAAAAAAATTTCTCAAAATTTCAAAATAAACGCGTTTTCTAAAGTTGTGTTTTCAGAACTGTTTTCCAAAATGACAAGAAGAACGTGTTTTCAGCAATTTCAAAACAGACACTCAAAACACAAAATACAAAACGAATTCAAAACTTAAAACTGAAAACCGAAACACAAATAGAACGGCCCCTTAATTTTTCTATAGTTTCCGCATTAACATGAAGAAAATTGATTTTTTTAGTAACGCTCTAGGGTTTATTAAAATTGGGGTATTGCAAGAACATCGCATGGATTCTCGATAAATTGAGAAGAAGATGAATTTTGAAATCTTGAATATCTTTAATGGTTTCTTGATGAATCTTTCGTTGCACATTCCCCTCTTTGCCCAAAAACCAAGGTTGGATCTTCAATTGATAGAAGTCTTGTAATTGCCTCTTAATTATCTCAAAAGATTGATGATTTGTGCCTGTATTCGATTGTGATAATTGATGAATATTAGAGTATGAGAGTTTTCATGAAGTGCGTTAAGTTGTTCTGCATTTATATGGGTCAAAATTAGGTGAACGAATCGCCCCAAAGTGGTTACCAAACAAGAGTTCGAATCAGAAAATGAATCTACCCATCAGCCACATTTTTCTACCAAGCGAACGCGGAGAAGGGACCACTGCACTTTCCCATTGCGTGTGTAGAGCTCTTCAAAATTTGTCTCGGTTTCCTCAAAATAGGCCGACACGTGCGCCCCGACTTTCCCATTGCGCATGCGAAGTTCTTCAAAGTAAACTTCTTGATGGCTCACCTAGTCTTGTATTCGTATAAATTCCATCTTTTAACTTTTATTTGCATCCAATTTAACCAACATAATGTTCAATCAATGTTTTGTGGTCTAAATCAACTACTGAATATTTGTAATTTAATATTTGAACTTTTAATTCACCTTTTTAAGCCCATTTTGTTCCTTTCTTCCAATTTCACTTCTAGTCATCGAGGTTCACCTATTAAATGAAATATACAAAAAATAATGCCATAACTAACCATGAGAACTCCTAAATGTACACTTATCAATGTCCTATAGAGACTAGGACATGTTATGCTTGTGGGAAGGTTTGACATCTTGCTAGAGCATGCCCAAGTAATCCAAATCCTACATAATAGAAGAAAATGCCAGGTAGAATGTTTACTATTACTAGAACAAATGCCGAGACAAATCCAACATTTGTAACACGTAAATTTTCTATCTTTGGGATTCCATCACTTGTACTATTTGGTTATGGTGCTATGCATTTATTTTAGGTATAGATTGGTTATCAAAACATCAAGCTACTATAGATTGTAAAAAGAAGTCGGTAACCTTTCAACCTTAAGATTGGATAGGGTTCCAAATTCTAAATTATATCGGCATTGAAAAGGTCATTGGAGAGTGGTTGTGTATGGTATTCGGTTAGTGTAATGAATATTGAAGCACAACACAATCCGAATTGAAAGAATTGAAGTTACAATTACAAGAGTTGTTGAATAAAGGTTTTATTAGAGCTAGTTTTTCACTGTGGGGTGCACCAGTGTTGTTTGTTCCGAAAAATGATGGTACAATGAGATTGTGTATGGATTATCGAGAATTGAACAAGGTGAAAATCAAAATAAAAAAAATAGCCACTATCGAGAATTGATATCTTATTTGATAAACTTCAGGGTACAACTATATTCTCGAAGTTTGATTTGCGATCAGGATTAGGCTATCAACTAAAGATAAAAGAAGAAGACATTCCTAAGATGGTATTTAGTACATGATATGGTCATTATGAGTTTTTGGTGATGCCATTTAGGTTGTGATAGGATCCATGGAGGGCAACAAACTTACAAAAATCCGGCTCAACTTGAAGAAGAATCAATTATGAGATCGAGAGAAAATAGGATCAATGAAGCCATGTATTTACTTGTTCAAGCTACAGAGGCCAAGAGTTTGTAGTTAACAAGCCAAACACCTTGTTTCATGTTGGACATATAGGCGGAAACAAGTTGGATGCATTGGAATTAAGAAAACAAAATTGGAAGCCAATCAGATACTACGTTGTTGCATAGTAAAAAAACAGGATGTTTTTTTTCAGATTTTTTCTAGAAGTCTATTTTTGGTAGAACTCTTGTTTTGTTATCTTTATATCTTTTTTGGTATAATTCCGACTTAATTAGGTTTTTGTGGGTTCCCTATAAATAATATTCATTCTTTTCATTATATAAACACAACACATTATTGAGAGAATTAATAAAGCGAGATTTGCTTTCTTCTTGTTCTTCAGGGAATTTAATTTCAAACTTATCAAAGATTTCATTTTTGTGGCATACGACAATTTCATAGCAAGGTTAATAATTTTTGTGAGTAGGGTCAAGTTCCTTTATAACTTTGGCTCCTCGATTCAATAAATTGTTGGGTCAAACTTCAAATCGGGATTTTAGCTTTCTTAGATTGTGATTCAATCTTTTGTGAATTTCAGAGCTACTATTGCTACATGCATTCACAGTAGGTTGACAAATGACCCCAACAGCTTTTATGAATTTGATGAATTGGGTATTTAAGGATTTCCTTGATAAGTTTTTTATTGTATTTATTGATGATATCCTTATTTATTCTCGTATTAGAGAAGAGCATGCTGAACATTTGAGGATAACACTTCAGATTTTAAAGGAAAGCAACAATATGGTAAGTTTAAGAAATGTGAATTTTGGTTAGACGGAGTAGTATTTTGGGATATGTTATCAAGTGATGGGATATCAATTGATCCAAGTAAAGTAAAGACTGTTAATAATCGGCCACCACCTACAAACCATTTAGAAGTTTGGAGTTTTATGGGTTTAGCTGGGTATTATTGTAGATTTGCATAAGGACTCTCAAAAATAGCTTCTTCCTTGACAAAATTAACCAATAAAAGTAGTTTGAGTGGACAAGTGCTTATGAACAAAGTTTTCAAGAATTGAAGAGGAGATTGACTTCAGACCCTATTCTTTCAATTCCATCTGGTACTAGAGGTTTTGTCATTTATATTGATGCTTTTAAGAATGATTTAAGATGTATATTGATGCAAAAGAGTAAAGTTATTGCGTATGCATCTAGGCAACTTAAAGAGTAGAAAAAGAATTATCCTAGACATTACTTGGAGCTTGCCGTAGTTGTGTTTGCATTTAAAATATGGAGACATTATTTGCATGGGGAACGGCATAAGATTTACACCGACAACAAAAGTTTAAATTATTTATTCACATAGAAAATTTGAACAAGAGACAACGGAGGTGGGTGGATAGATTAGTAAAAGATTATGAATGTATTATTGACAATCACTCTGGTAAAGCTAATGTTGTAGCTGATGTGTTGAGTAGAAAATAGATACTGAGTGTAGAAGCTATGATTGATCAAAAGTTAGAATTAATGGACTTGCAAAAAATGGATATTAAAATTGTATTACAAGAATCTATAGAAGCTAAACTTATAGTCTTGACACTTTATCTAGCTTTGATGAATAGAATTCAGCAAGGACAACAGGTAGATTGTGGATCTCATTTCATTCTTTTTTTTCCCCACTTATTCCGTGTACCAATATGCACAACTCTATGTGTAGGAAATAGTTAGACTTCATGGTATGCCATTATCTATTATTTTTTATAGAGATAATAAGTTCTCATCTTTCTTCTGGAAAAGCTTACATAAGGCTTTGGAACACAGTTATCTTTTACCACAACTTATCATACTCACACTGATGGACAATCAGAAAGATCAATACAAATATTGGAAGATATGTTGAGGGCTTGTGTATTAGATTTCCAAGGCAAGTGGATTAAATTTTTGCCTTTGGGGGAATTTGCATACAACAAATATTATTAGGATACGATTGGAATGGCTCGTTATGAAGCATTATATAGTAGAAAATGCAGGCCTTCGGTTANATAGTTATCGTTTAGCATATCATATCATCCTCAGACTGTCAGACAATCAAAAAAAATATTACAAATATTAGAACATATGTTGAGGGCTTGTGTATTAGATTTCCAAGGCAAGTGGATTAAATTTTTGCCTTTGGGGGAATTTGCATACAACAAATATTATTAGGATACGATTGGAATGGCTCGTTATGAAGCATTATATAGTAGAAAATGCAGGCCTTCGGTTATTGGGATGAGTTTAGAGAAAGGAAACTATTAGGTCCAGATATGGTTCGTGAAATGGCCGAAGTTGTGATACAAATATATCAGGAAATGTAAACTGCCCAAAATCGATAAAAAATATTTAGACTAAAGAAAAAGAATGTTAGAATTTATAGTAGGAGATCAAGTATTTTTAAAGGTAGAGCGCTAAGGAAAGTACGTGATTTGGAAAGAAAGAAAAATTGGGTCTGAGACACATTGGTCTATTTCCTATTATCTAGAGAATTGGAAATGTTGCCTATAAGCTTGACCTTCCTTCATCATTGTCCCAAGTGCACAATGTATTTCATGTGTATCACTGTTATTATTGATAAAGTTACACACTTTTTGATTCGGTTTAATCATGTTTACCCTAAACATTTGATATGTTCTTAACATATTTGGGACATAAGACATGAAGTGACATGATCACAATGTAATAATATAAGGTTCATTTAAAGTTATAACTATTGAAGTGCAAATAGTTGAAGTTGGTCGATAATCGGTGTCAATCGGGTAAGTAATCGAATGAACGGTTAAGGAATTGGCTCTATAAAATATTTTGGGATCATAGGGAAAGTATAATAGGTTGTAAACACATTAAAATAGGTCAAGAACACTTGATTTGGACCTGCATGGATAAGTGTAAAATCATATTTTCACCATAGGCGGACCACATTCTTGGAACACCACATGCTTGGACTGCTTATCTTTTTAACAGCCAATTTCTTCTCTCCTAAACATTCTCATGACTTAACACCTTTAAGACTTTACATATAGGTCCTAAGTCACATATAATTCCTCCATCTTATCACCAATTTATTCCAAGTGAAAGGGAAAGCAAAGTAACCAAAGAGAAGTAGAAACGAGAAGCTGGAACTGAATTTTTGGGTTTTTTTGTTTGTCTCCTTTAAATGGAAAGGAAACTTGATTTACGCCTCGTAGAGAACACTTGCACACAAAGGCTTAAGTAAAATCTATTTGTAACTACAATGTAAAAATATAGTATTTGTGAAATATTGCCAATAGAGTACTGTTGTAACATTTATATAATATTGGTAATGAGTTTATTGTATATCATATGTTGTTCACGATGATTAAGTATGTGTTTTCGAAATATATTGACATCTGTTTGATTGAGTATACCATTCATGAGGATTTGCACGACATATGTCTATAGTTGAAATCTAACATGCACGAAATGATTTAAAAACTGAATTTATGGTACTAAATATTGTATTAACCACTACTAGGGCACCGAGGCATGCTTATGAGATATTTATTGGTGCAACATGTGGGATACTTCTCGGGTGACTACATGGAAATATAGGGGATGTGCCTTTGGTAGTCAAGGAAGATGGTCTACTTGACCGTGCCTTTGTAATATTATGAGTATTGGTCTCGTTGGTGGGATACTTCTTGGGTGATCATAGAGACAGTTAGGGCATGTACCTCTAATGATCATAGGAGGATGGTCCACTCGACTGCTTTGATATATTCGCTGTTTGATTATTGATTATTGATATTATGCAGACCTCTATCCGATGCATGGCACCTTCAAGGGCCCAATGAAAAAAAAAATGTTTTCAAATGAAATTATTTTGAGCTTACTTTGATGAATATTAAAATATGATGCATTTTTAGCTATGTTTAAAGAAAATATCACGATGTCACATACTCATGGCATGCATGTTTTTACTTATTGGGCATTAGCTTATGTAGTTCTTGCATTTTAGGTGACTGTGGAACCTCATAGAAGACATGGCTAAATGTGAAGCTGTTACAGGATTCCGTGGGTCGATGTACATGAATGACGACTTGATGGGTTATTTTGGGGACTCTTTTTTTTGGTCTCACGGTCTTTTTACTATATTTTGAAAACTTATATGGTGTATATTTGACTTGTGAAATAGTATGGTAATACTTTTATAACCTCAAAGCAAACATGAATATGCATCGATTTTATTACGAGGATGTTTATCCCATGTTAATATTATTGGGTCGTGCTTAGAATAGGTTTGACTTACCTTGGAAGAGAGAGTTAGATATAAGTGAATTATCATGCATAAATAACACTAAAATACATAAACCAAGAATTAGAAATAGAAACCAATAGGTATAAAATCCAATACATTCATTCCACAAATTCACACAAATCAAGCTTTTACATAGCTTGTAGAATAATTTAGCATAAAGAAATATCATCTCTTTTGTGTTACATAATTTGAATTTGAAAAAAAAAAAAAAAAAACTATTACGCTTCAATAAGGATTTATTCATCGTGTAACGATACTCATCTCCTCACGTATTACTTGTCAATGATTTCATACGTTTGAAGGATTTATCCAAATAGCTAATGTTGGAGATACGTAAGAATTACCGACCTCACATGGGAATGACGGTGATTGGCTGTATAATATTATCTTCCACTCTACGTGTACAATTAAGAGAGACTGCAAATTCATCACTAATTATGGAAGCTGTTAGAATGTGGTGGCTGAAGTAGTAAAAAAATTGGTATTGTAGACAGAAAAACCCCAAACCTCATAAGCTAGCTTGGTTGACAAAAGGTACTACTTTCTTGGTGTCCCAACAAATTAATTAGTTTCTCTATTGGACCTATGTATAATGATGAGTTTCTATGTGATGTGGTTTGCATGGATACATGTCACCTATTGTTAGGACGACCTTGGAAGTTTATCTTCAATCACTACACGAATGGAACACATACAATTTCATGTTTGGTGAAAAGAATGTTGCGTTACTTGTTGATAGAGCTTTTGACATACCTATAGTTGGCAGGGATAGTACCAATTTACTATTCTAGGGAAATTTCGAGTTAGAGATTGTAGATTTTGGTATTGTATTTGTATGGATGGGTAGATTTGTTGATATCGGGGCTACAATTCCTGATAGGATTCGACCATTGATTGAGAAATTCCATGTTGTGTTTCCACGAGAGTTAATAGATGAGCTACCATCATTGTGGGATATCCAGCATCAAATTGACTTGATGTTAGATGTCGTGTTACCTAACAGGGTGCATTACAGGATGAGACCAACAAAACATAAGGAGTTACGTGTATAAGCTGAAGAGCTTTTGGTAAAAGGACATGTCTAGGAAAGTCTTAGCCTGTGTACTATCTCTGCTTTGCTTTCACCAAAGAAAGATGAAACATGGCATATGCGCATGGATTGTCGTGCCTAAACAAGATCACATTGCATTATCACTTTTCCGTTCCTCGTTTAGATGATTTGCTAGATCATCTTAGAAGTGCATGCATATTTAGTAAGTTTGATTTGAAGAGTGGGTACCACCATATTCGTATTTGACTTGGATATGATTGAAAGACATCTTTTAAGACATGAGATGAGCTCTATGAGTGGTTAGTTATTCCCTTCGGACTATCCAATGCTCTGAACACCTTTGTGTGTCATGAATTAGGCGCTACGTCCATTTATTAGTAAATTTGTCATCATTTACTTTGACATTATTGTAATTTATAGTACTAATCCCCGATGATCATTGGCAACATCGTCGAGAAGTTCTTGTCGCTTAACAGAGACAATATTTATACTACAATAGTCAAATGTGTTTTTTGACAGATCTTGTAGTATTCTTCGGAGATGTGGTCTCAAATGATGGGTTAATGGTTGAAACAAAAGTGCATGCAGTAAATCAGTGGCCATGGTGGATGAACAAAGCAAAAGTTTATATATATATATATATATATATATATATATATGTTTCGCAGGTTGAGTTCAACATGAAATTTATACATCTTGCACAACTTGATATTCTTTCAGAATAAGGATCGATTTGGCATGGCCTTTTAAAAGTTGCAATGACTTTTTATTGATTTAAAAGTTACTTTTGGACTTCGCTTGATTAAATTTATAAAAGTGATTCTTCTAATTAGAATACTTTTTAGAGAAAATTGATTCAATACGACTTCCTCTAAAAGCTCTTTTAAGGGAAATTCCTCTTTTAGAAATCAGTTCATCTCCCGAATTTGGAGATCCCGATTCTCGAATGACTTTTTCTATGAAATATCTCTTTATGGAAATTTGCCTATGCATCAACTAAGCTACTCTCACGGTAAGGTTTTAATTATATACACTCTTCATAAACAAACCTGGAATTTGCGATCCCAGGTAACGTTATATTTATATATATACACACACTAAGTATCAGATGATATGCCATATTATAACAGGTGGTGAGAGATAATGGTGAATTTCAAATCCAATTACAATTGTTGGTAATTAGCGTGTCATATCATTCGGTATTTAAAAGATCAATTTCGATTATATGTGCGTGAGAGCGCACTATATATTTCAATGTGTGTGTATAGTTGGAGATTAGGCTTGAG
Organism: Fraxinus greggii; assembly: GCA_903798315.1. NCBI lineage: Eukaryota > Viridiplantae > Streptophyta > Magnoliopsida > Lamiales > Oleaceae > Fraxinus > Fraxinus greggii. The sequence continues at coordinate 8,595 of CAIGRK010069447.1, forward strand.
TGGGGTACCAATTGTACACTGGTGGCCAGAATATGTTATTTCACTAATACAAGTCTTAATTAAGTGCAAAGAAAATAAGAAGTTATTTTTTTCCCAAAAAATAATCACAATAAAGTGCCACCCAACAAATACAGCTTCTCTTCATTAATAAATAATGACGGTCCACCAACTTACCTTATGGTCCTTATCACAAGATTTAATGCCATGCTGAAACAATGTGAGATTTGTCGACAACATTTAATTCTAGGAAAGTTGTTGCTTCCATGTAATGATGTAAATTTTCAAAAATAATTTCGATTATTTCGTTTGTTTTTCTTTCTATTTGATTAATGATTTCGATTTTGATATTTTTATCTAATTTGCTCCACGGTTGGGATATTTATAGTTAGTTTTCTTCTTCAATTTCAAAATTTTGGGAAATTGAGAACCATTTTGTGAATAAAATGCATCTTTTGTCAAATGGCTTACGTTAGTAGAGTTTTAAATTTCTTGCTCTTGTTAAGCCACCGCTTCCCTTCGAATTTAGGTTCATTCCACGGAGTTCTTTAGGTAGAATTGTCTGGACTAACGATATCTCATGCAGAAAAATTGAATACTAAGCACTAAGCGCATCTATACTAAAAAAACCATAGGTAAAGAGCAACTTGTAACTTTCATAAGTGAATTTTCAAAATAAGAAGTCAATTTTGTAAAGAGCTGCCTCGTGTTAGAAAATGTTTTCTATATACCAATTTCACTTAGAGTCCGTATGATTGTAAGGATGAAAAATTGATAGAAAGAAAATAATTGCCTAGGACCTATTTTTCAGGGAATTATTAATTAAGTGTGTTTGATTGGTATAATTTTCCATCCGAAAAATTTTAAAATTTTGAATCTTTTTGTATTTGTTTGACTTTGTTTTACATTAATATTATTCATTTAAGTGATAATTTTTTTCACAATTGGTTATAAAATTTGTTTTCATTGCCAAAAAGTAAAAAAAAAAATGAAAAAAAAATTGTTTACTAAAAAATCATTTTTTNTTGTAAGGATGAAAAATTGATAGAAAGAAAATAATTGCCTAGGACCTATTTTTCAGGGAATTATTAATTAAGTGTGTTTGATTGGTATAATTTTCCATCCGAAAAATTTTAAAATTTTGAATCTTTTTGTATTTGTTTGACTTTGTTTTACATTAATATTATTCATTTAAGTGATAATTTTTTTCACAATTGATTATAAAATTTGTTTCAATTGCCAAAAAGTAAAAAAAACAAAAAAAAAACAAGAAAATCATTTTTCATCAAAATTTAATGTTTGTTTGGCTTTGTTTTACACAGAAATTGTCAATTAAAATGAATTTTTTTACAAATGTTTATAAAATTTGTTCCAATTACCAAAAAAAAAAAAAGCTGGAATTCCGATGGGAAAATGAATTCCACCAAATCAAGTCATTGGTCCACATGTGAGGTATAAATGGAAAATATTTTCCATGACAAAACTTTGCCATCAAACAACCAAATTCATGGAAAATGGAAATTGTTTTCCAATTTTCATGGAAAACGTAGGAAGTCAAACAGGCCATTAAGTCGAAAGAGCTCGTTAAGGCCCAACTTCCATTTTCCATGGAAAACATAGGAAATCAAACACGCCATTAAGTCGAAAGAGCTCGTTATGGCCCCTTCCGTAAGGTCTCTGCTTCTTGCGAAAAAGTTCCAGAAAAAAGTTATTTTAAACTAAATTTTTCTAGAAGTTTTTTTAACCATACAAAAATACTTTTAGAAAATTATTCACATATGCTTAAAAGCAATTTTTTTATTTCATAAATAATTTTTGAATTTTAAAAAATCCTACCAAATGACCCTAAATTCACGCTAAAAAAATATTCTTGAATAAGAGTCTAACCGAAGCATTAAAATCCCACTACCAGAACAAGACACTTTGTGTCATCTTCCTATCTACCATAACAAAATACTCCCAACTACCAGCTCTATCCTTGTTCTCTCAGACGGCAATTGACCTTTTATCCCCCTCATTTAAAAGTTAAAATCAGACCTTTCCTCTCCTTCACCTCACGCAATAAGATAGAATAACGCTATATGTACAGATAAATTATATATATATGCATATGTCAAGCTATCTGCACAAGTAGCACGGTCCAATAAAATAATCTTAGCAACTCATTTACATTTGTGTTACCAAAACGGTCTTAGCGACTCGACTCGATTATAAGTTAGAAAATTAAAAAAATAAACCGCTTAACTTTGTTTTTATTTATTTATATAAATATTTTACACCAATTTCAAACATTTAAACTTTGACATTTTTCATTTTTAAAGTTCATACATAGTTGATTTAAATCGAGAAAGGGACTTTGCTACTTATATTTTTTTTTTTTTTTCAGATTATTTGATAGATGTCGGGATGCCTTGCAATTTGGTCTTTGATTATTCAAATCAAGGGCTAAGGTATTTTCATAGGTTGTTTGACAGATGTTGAGATGGTCAACAAAGATGTAAAATAATTTTTGTACAAGTAACTTGTTGTGAAAAAACCCTCCACCCCACCCACTAGTGTATATATATATACATGCTTATATAGAGGATACAACACAGGTATTTCTTGCCCTACAGCAAAACTGAGCCATGTCTCTACCAAAGCCAAAAACCACCACCACCTTTCCATCAATAGAAAAATGCGACATCTCCACCGTGAACCACCACTCTATAGCGGCGGACCTCGACGGCACCCTCCTAATCTCCCGTTCTTCCTTCCCTTACTTCATGCTCGTGGCTGTGGAAGCCGGTAGCCTCCTCCGCGGCCTAATCCTCCTCCTGTCATTCCCTCTTATAGCCATAGCCTACATCTTCATCTCCGAATCCTTAGCCATTCAAATGCTCATTTTCATCTCCTTTTCTGGCCTCAAATTCCGGGATATCGAGCTTGCTTCACGCGCAGTTCTTCCGAGATTCTATGCATCAAACGTGAGGCAAGAAAGTTTTGAGGTTTTTGACAAATGTAAGAGAAAAGTTATAATTACTGCAAATCCAACAGTAATGGTTGAGCCCTTTGTTAAAGATTTCTTGGGGTGTGATAAGGTTATTGGGACAGAAATTGAGGTGAATCCAAATACAAAAAGAGCTACTGGATTTGTGAAGAAGCCTGGAGTTTTGGTGGGAAAGTGGAAAAAACTGTCTATTTTGAAGGAATTTGGAGAAGAAATGCCTGATCTTGGGATCGGAGATAGAGAGTCTGATCACGATTTCATGTCCATTTGCAAGGTTAGCTTAATTCTCTTTTTTACTTTTCTTGAAATTACATCTATTGATACGTCACTAGGAGTTTGTTTTTCAACCGGTACAATTTTAATTTGATTAATGTATGATTGAAAAATTAATAAAATTCTAGATTTTGACTTCAATTTTTACCAATGTTTAGCTAAACAACTTATGTAATAAATGAAGAGTAGTTGAGACAATAATTTTGTTGCTTGTAAGGATAAAATCCAGCTAAATCCGTTACATGTGCTGCTGTGTCAACACTTGGTTGGTCACTTTTTTTTGCCTTTGTCCAATCAAAAATTGTCAACTGTATACGTAGACAATCTGACAATACTTCATTCTGTACATGTAGCCTTGTCCTTGCGACAATATATCCATTAAGTACATGGCATTTACCATTACAGTTGCTACAATTGACCGGCCAAGAGGTCGTCTATTTGGACTTACTCGGAGTCAGGAGATAATATATATATATATATATATATATATATATTCAATAAAAAAAAAAATTTTAACCTAAAAAATCTAAATGGGTTGGGGCAGCTTCTCATTTCAATCCTTCTCAAAACTTATCGAATTAATAAGCATTTTGTGCTCCTGCAGGAGGGTTACATGGTGCACCCTAGCAAAACCGCCACTCCGGTGCNAAAAAAAAAAATTTTAACCTAAAAAATCTAAATGGGTTGGGGCAGCTTCTCATTTCAATCCTTCTCAAAACTTATCGAATTAATAAGCATTTTGTGCTCCTGCAGGAGGGTTACATGGTGCACCCTAGCAAAACCGCCACTCCGGTGCAACTTGACCGCCTGAAAAGCCGCCCAATATTCCACGACGGCCGCTTCGTCCAGTGCCCAACTCCGTTCAATGCCCTCATCACCTACATTTGGCTCCCATTCGGTTTCATTCTCTCCGTTATCAGAGTTTACTTCAATCTCCCTTTACCGGAAAGGATTGTCCGTTACACATACGCCATGCTGGGAATCAAACTCGTGATCAAAGGAACGATACCGCCTCCGCCATCGCCAGGTTGTCCCGGCAACCTCTACGTCTGCAACCACCGCACAGCCCTCGATCCTATAATCATCGCCATCGCACTCCGTCGGAAAGTCTCGTGCGTTACATATAGCGTAAGCAAGTTGTCGAGGTTTCTCTCGCCGATCCCGGCAGTAGCACTGACCCGTGACCGGGAAGCCGATGCCGCCATGATCAAGTCACTCCTTCAGAAGGGCGATCTAGTGGTTTGCCCGGAGGGAACCACCTGCCGGGAGCCTTATCTGTTGAGATTCAGTGCTTTGTTTGCTGAATTGAGCGATCGGATTGTGCCGGTGGCGGTGAACCTGAAAGAGAACATGTTCCACGGCACCACCGTGCGCGGTGTCAAGTTCTGGGATCCTTATTTCTACTTCATGAATCCACGGCCGACGTACGAGGCCACGTTCCTTGATCGATTGCCGGAGGAGATGACGGTAAAGGGCGGCGGCAAATCGTCGTTTGAAGTGGCGAATCACGTACAGAAAATCTTGGCAGGTGTTCTTGGATTTGAATGCACTCAGTTGACAAGGAAGGATAAATATATGCTGCTTGGTGGGAATGATGGCAAGGTTGAATCAATGTATTCAAAGAAGTGAAATGCTAATTTGATTATTCTAATTGCAAGATCAATTCTTGATTGGATTAAAGTTATAATTATAAGTCGAGTATTGTAAAAGTGTTCCTTGGATATATATGAATTTATTTCTCGAATTCTTATGAAATATTAGAAAAAAGTTATAGTCCAGTTTGTACTTTTGAATAAACTAGTCGTAAACACGTGCGTTGCACGTCTTATATATCGAATGAATGGTGTGACTAATATTTTTGAAGTACTATTACTATTTTTTTAAAGGGGGACGTTCCGTCAACCAATACATTTGACAAAGAAATATGACAAATAATCTGGACTCTTGAATCTTAGAAAATCTAACGGTCTTCGTCAATATATTGAAATCCTTCAAAAAATTTATGTCCCTATCCAAATATACACCACTTACCTTTTAAAATTCACCAAATATAACTTTTTTTCCAAACAAATAAAATCATGACCAGAATCTTCTCTCACCGGCTTCACCATTTCTCTCTAATTCTCATCTCCTTCCCCGGCATCTAAAATTCTGTAATCACTAAAGATTAGCCACAGATTAATGAGGAAGATTGTTGTATGTTGACTCCTAAAAATGAACCAACAGATGTCGGGTCCACCTTTGCCACGTCAAGTACTGTTCCGACGCGTTCAATGCCGGAGCACCGGCGATTGATGTAGCTGAAATGGACGCGGGAGGTGCTTTCCGGCGAAGGACGTGAAACGTTCGGATCCCGGCGAGATGGCAATCGCACTATCAACGATCACCTTTTTG
>CAIGRK010069501.1:0-42248 GCA_903798315.1 Fraxinus greggii
AATTTTACCAGATTCAATTTTTTTATAGAACTCAGTCTCCTCAATGCAAAATCAAATTCATACAAAAAATAAAATTATAAATTAAGCTTGGTTCTCGGTTTGGTTCTTGGTTCTAGAATCAGAACCGAACCAAAATTATAACCAAATGATTTTTTGTTCGAAAAATCAAAATTATTAATTTTTTTTTTTTTGTAGTTCTGATTTGATTTGATTTGGCCTGAATATTTTGTCCACCCTAATAATGAGAAATAAAAACTAAAATATCACAGAATAGATAGATAGCCTGAATGGTGAATAGGCTTTTATTCGAGGCCGGGGAGAATCAATTATTTCCTTACTTACTCAATCTTGAGTCTTCCAAAGCTATCTGGCTCAACTCTCGTAAAATGAAGTCGCTTTCTTAATTTATATTTACTACTACTCCCAGAAAATGGAAAAGAAACCGATTGCACAAAGTGAGCTTGAGATTAGTGAAGAACATAATATTACATTTTATAATGTGCTGTTTTGCTTATAACTTTGGTTGTAGTAAGAACATTTGAGAAAATCCATTTCAACGTTAAGTCGTGGAGCCTAATCATTGTCAAGTTCGAATCTAAAAGAGAGATTATAGAGATATTAGGAATTTTACGTTTGTAATATCAGTATTATCCTAAGTTGTCATTAGATTTTGTACTACAGAGAGATTATAGAAAATAAAGTGTGCTATTTTTTATTTTTTTTCTTCGTAAAATTCTTTACATAAGTGAACTACAGCAGTTGTGGAAGATGACGTAGTCTAGAATCTATTAATCTTGCGTCTTCTTTTTGAGTTTTTATTAATTCTATACACATGAAAACAGATCAGTAGAACATCGATAGTTTGAGCTTCAAATTATCATTCCTTATAGTTGAATTTCAAGTAAGTGATACCTAATAGAAATTACTCTTATCTGTTTTGTAACTTATGTGACATGATTAGAAAATAATGGCACTTGCAGCCAAGCTGTTTGATCAAATTATAAAAAATTGAAGCCATTTACTTATTTATATGCCTCCCATTTAGCCTTTGACCAATTCGAATTTGGTTTTTATTGGATATATGATTCCAGTTATGTTTAAAATTTCTCTGAAAAATGTATGAACCTGTTAACTTTGGCCACCAATTGGCAAATTTATAAAGGATTTATGAAAATGAATAGTAGTGGATGTCGCGAACTATGTGGTAATGAGTATTAGTTATGAATATGTGGTTGAAGATTAGGCTAAGTTTTATGATCAATTAATAAATTGACAGTCAAATGAAGTTGTTTCAATTTTCAATTTATGCAACTCAAATGGAGATGCACAAATTGAAGTAATTGGAGAGTGAATAAATAGTGGAGCTGGAAAGTTCGCTGGAAATTCTACCACCAGACAATTTCTGCTGTATATATGGCTCCATCCTCCATCCAAATAATTTTGACAAGGTTTCTTCAACATGAAACACATGTAAATAGCACTTGCAGAATTGTGGTGCAGAAATAATGACAAAATAGTTCTTGCAGCTAAGCTGTTTGATGAAATTACTCTTCGAATTATAATTTTTTTTAAAAATGTGACTCCATTTATTTCCATAAATGCATCTCATTTAGCCTATGTAAAATTGGAAATTTGGTTGTAGTTGGAATTATGATTCCATTTATGCTTCAATTTTCTCTGAAAAATGTATGGAACGTACTCAGTTTACTTCCTGTAAATGACATGGAGATGCGCAAATTGAAGTGAATGGAGAGTGAACGAGAGCGGAGCTGGAAAGTTTTCTGGAAGTACCACCCCCCAGTCGATTTCTGCTGCATGTATGGCTCTACCCTCCATACAAATAATCTTGGCAAGGTTTCATCAACATAATGTACTTTTATATCTTCAAATTTATTTTAAATCTTTGTCATTTTTCATGTTTTGGTCACATTAGTTTTGTTTTTCCAGATTTTCATGATAGATTACATTATTGGTGGGCAAAATCCTCAACAATGGCACACCGAGGTATGTTGGATTTATTTTAAAAATTTCATCTCTTTCATCTTATGCGTCATGCTAATAACTGTCGGATGCCATTGGTTTTTTGAACTCAAGAATCTTATAACAGAATCAATATGCATCATGGATGGTGCACCTTTGTAGAGTGAGGCGGGTATTACATCTTGTCTATTTCTCATTTGAATAAGTTTAGTTTGTTGCTGGACTGACATGAAACTAGTTATCTCTGCCATATTATCAATGTTGCAGTTGATATTGGCGTACACTTCAATCCATTTGTTGATCACAATGATAAGGTTCTTGCATATGTTTGTGCAAGTCAGTTAAGGGATTCTAAGTAAAATCTGCTTGCATCAGCATATCTGCCATTTTGTTAATTTCATCTTAGAAATGGGGTCCATCATTGATACATTGTTATTCGGAATTTTAGTTGAAATTTTAACAATAGTTACTGTTCCAGATGTTCAAGTGCGACAAATGCACGATTTTATTCAGGACATTCTAGGATGAAAGAGATTCTAAGGGGTTGCCGGATGTAGAAACCTGTATGTCTTACCTGAAGTACCATTCCCGTACTGTTTGCTACTTTGCTTGAATCCATAGGATCCATAATATTCACTCGAGGCTATCTGTCAGTTTTATTTTTCGTCTATACAATTTTACACTAATTTCTGATAAAAACAACACATAAGTAGTAATATTTTCACCAGTTAAAGTAAGTGTTATTGAACTTCAATTATCCCCTGAGATCTTACCTGATAATTGATATCTTATTATGTTTTTAAGTAACCTCTAATTTGTCATATAGCATCATTTTCTCTTTCTTTATTGGGTAATTGCATATGAGGAAGATATTGATCTTTCCGTGCCTTCAGAAAAATCTTCTTTAGGCCGTCTAAGTCATCCAACTCATCCTGGAAAATATTTGGAAATTTTCAGGCTTCTAAGTTAAATTGGTTCAAGACACCACTCTAAACAAATAGACAGAGATATGAATTTTCTCAATTGCTTCTAATGTTTTTACTACGTCCAAAGTTATACGCAAAATAAACCTTGTGTAATCTCCCATTCATTTTATAAAATTGGTTTCTTTTTCGTTTTCTGAGAGAGGTCGTAAGAGAAAACCAGTACATGTTTTGACAATTAGCTCCACTTTGTGGGAGTGGAGCCAGATACGAAGTTGATGAACTTGTTGATTTTCACAGGCCTTGAATATAAACATATTTGGGCTGTGGATTGTGATATTTTAGTTTCTATTTGTCAGTAGGAATTCTTCTAACATTTCAAGTTTTTTGAAGCTGTGATTTAGCAACTTCACTTTCTGATTAATGATTTTTCTTCAATTTTTTTCATGGAGGTCATTAGCTGATAAAGAACAAAATTTCTGATAAAGATATATAAGGACCCGGATGTTTATGTCTAACATTGTTCCCAAAAGATTTAATTTGTTTGAAATTTTTAACACCACGATTGTGGGTTGTGTATTTCTCGTTCTCTTGTCTCTTCACTTCCTTAGCCAATCAGAAACTAAATGGAGATGAAACTTGGCAGTAAAATAAAAGATTTGACAAATCTGGCATGAGCTTCAACTTGAACATCGAAGATATTGATGTAGAATAGTTTCTTAATCTTGCTCAATTATATGCATTCTTTGAGCAAATGTTGAAATGATTTATAGGTGCTAAATGTCCTCTACTTATGCTTCTTAATGTTACTTTAATCCCTTAATAGAGAAGATAATTGAATTTTCTATTGACTGCATTGTCTTATAGGTTGTACTGTGAGAGGTCGTACTTAACTCAAAAGAAGCTGAAGAATTCTGCAGAAGCTTTTTGAGACATAAATTTACGGTTTCAAGTGCATGACAGTCTGTTGACCGTTGGGGTAGTTCATGGATTCAGATATCTTTGTAGAAAAATGGGAAAGGCCTGGAAATCTTGGATGCGATCATTTGCCCTATTCTTCCTTAGAGTCGAACAATTCGCCATAGACAATCAATTTAACAGGGGATGCTGAATTGCCAGCGATTCCTAATATTTGCCACCTCTGCTGCAAACCGTAGAATAGCAGAAGAAAATAAAAAGACAAGGGGAAAACATCTATTCGCCTCAGCCAGGAAATATTTAGAGATGAAGAGGACCTCCAGACGTACACTTTTTTGTCCTGTTTTAATTTTCCATCGATTCTCTCTTTTATTGTATATAAAGGTGTCAAAATAAAATTAACAAATATATTTGAATTTGCTTTAGCAACTAGGAGCACACGGAGATTTTCTGTTCATCTATCATGTTGGGAAGACTATTTATGTATATTACTTTCTTTTCCTGTCATTTCTCTTTTAGGGGTGGGGAGATGCAGTAAAGAGAAAACTTTATATCTACAGAAAAGGGTTTACAACAGCATTTGATATATAGTACCGATTAATAACTGTAGCGATATAAGGATTTAGAACCCCTGAGGATTCAATGAATCCGAAGGCTCTGTGGAATTACATTTTACAAACATGTATATATCTGCTTATTCAAACAGTTAAGTAAATTACAGGGCTCAGTTTCAGCTTCTACAGGATGCACTCAGAATACGAACTGATGGCCTTGAGGACATGCACAAAATCTCCCACTGTGATTGCTTTCAATTGTTGAGGAAGGATTAAATCTTTGCAGACCAGCGCCTTTCCCAGGTACACCTGCAAAACAGCATAATTTTACTGAATAATTTTAAGATGGTGGATTTCTTGAATAAGTTTATGTTCAATTATATATCATTCTCAATTTACATCCCCTCCCCTGGTGTTTCTCATCATCTGGGCGCAATTTTTTGTCAGAGCGGAACTTCCTGAGAGTCTCAGTAGGTTCAGCACCCACTTCTGCAGTCTCTTGATTAACTGTGGGGGCCTGAGAATCATGGAATGCATGTTGCTTATAGTAGTCTGATAATCTAAACCAAGAAACAACGGGGCCAAATGAAGGTGGACGGGACCAAATTTTACCTTACAGCGGTAGCATAGATCATGCCCGAGCAAATGATTCACATCCATCAACAAAGATACTGTGCAAAAACCAAATACCAAGTGAATGAATAAAGCAGATTATTTTTCAATGTTGTTTCAACAAATGACTAAGTGGCAAGCTGGTTACTTGGGTCTAAATCGGTTAACAGGCACAGGCTGTTCAAGACGATCATTAAGTGCATCCAAGGATCCCTGGAAAATAAATATTTTCGAAGTTTTTTCTTATAGGAAAATATTGATCTATATTCAATTGCTAATTTCACTAAATTGTGATAGAATGAGAAATTGATACAGGTCGTTCAATTTGACTTTATAGCTGCGGGCATATTCACGGTTCACAGGCCTGGTTTCTGATCCTGCATGGCAAGTGAAATTGAAATTATTTATGCAGAACTTGCTGAAAACAAAGAGAGAATCGCGCAAGATACTCTTCCTGAAATATAGCACACACTACCTTCATCAAAATGCATTAATCGACAGGGTTTCCCGAGAAAATCAGTGAACCATTTGGAAGCTTCCTCTCCCTCGTCAAATGCAGAACCAGACCATTCCCACACTGAGACACCATTGGCTTTTTCATGGGGTTCGACCATTGGAATCTTCGAGACATTCATACCCGCAGCTCTTATCACTGTTTGAGGAAGCAATTGAATGAGACTATGTTTCTGAAAGGAAAATGCTTTTTTTTTTTGAGAACACAGCTAGGAGGGCAGATTTCCTAGTGAAAATATAAGAGAAATTCAGCGGCGGAAGACAATAATTCCAGGTGGATCATGGTTTTACCTAAGAATGAATTTGTATTTGGTTCCCAACCTGGTGAAAATGCATCAGTAGGCAGTTCTACTTCAATTAGAGCAAGCTTTGGTTCAATTCTTTGAGTATAACCTCTGCCTCTGGAATTCACAATTAACCATTGTCGATCCCACCGAAATCCTGCTCAAGGTATCCCATGTAAGTACTATCTTAACATGAATATGAGTATGGTATCTCGAACAATATCTTGCAATGTAATCAAAACTTTAAAGTTTAAAGTGAGGATAATTAGATTAATCTTGTTCAAGAAAAATCTCACGAGTCATGCAGATGGTGGAGGTGGTACCAGTTGAAGTGATTGATGCTTGAGAAACGGAAATTCCACGGCATGATTTCACCGGGTATATGAAAATCGATTTAACCTTTGCTTCTGCTGCTGCTTCCTCCATGATATCTGCCATCTTCCTTTTCTTTCTTTTGTGTTACATTCATAGCCCCAATATTGAGATTTATAGAACCAATTTGTATCAGATTTTTGTCATCAAGTAAGAGGGAGATACAGAAACGTAAATTGAGTGGACCTGACTTTCTGGCTGATGTGATTTTACAGAGTTCATTGGCTGCTCATGAGTTCCATTACAGGAAACAACGAAATCCTCACCAAACTCCTTTTTATTGTGAAAGTATACCAACTAATGAAGAATAGTGTTTTTATCTTCTCTATGTGATGTATTTTTTGATCGTCGTATCCTTATCATTTGGACCACAAGCAATTTGCATCTTATTTCTTTTACAATAATTGAACGACTTACAATGAACATTGAGACAAGTTGGTTTGCTCGGCCAAGGTCTTGAATAGGGTCACAATCTATGGTGGTTTTAATTTTTGTTGGAATTTACGGGATATTTTTATATGTGTGAATTGAAAAAGTCTTCAATTTGTGCGATAACTAGTCGTGACTCTTCAATTATAAAGGTGCATATCGAAGAGTCATTGTTACAAAATGGTACTACTATTAAAAAATGTGCATGATGAAAAGTCATGACATTTTAATACGGTACAATCTGCATCATTAAATATGAAACAATGCGATCTAATATTAAAATTAATTTGTACAAACGATGCAACCATTCGAAGAGATACAAGAAATCTATTAGTCGAACTCTTCTAATTCCATTTTCTTCGCTCCAAATAAATTCCATATAAATTATTTCTAATATGTTCCTTCTCTAAATTATGCCAAAATAAATTTCAAATTATTTTTGACTTTCGTGTTTGATATTTAGTGTTCGTTATCTTCTAGTCTTCAAGAGTACGATCTAGCATTGGTTTGTCTGACAAAATTAATATTGTACTATATAATTTTAGAAGAATCGTTGTATCTAGGAGGGGACAAAATGTTTAAATCAAACCAAACCAAACCAAACCAAATGATTCGATCCAGTTCTATAAAAAAATTAATGATTTTGATTTTTCGAACCGAGAACCATTTGGTTCTGGTTCGATTCCAGTTCTTGAACCGAGAATCAGAACCAAACTTAATTTTTATTTTATTTTTTTATATATATTAACTAGTGGAGACACTAATTTTATATTCATTAGAGATTGTTCATTAATTGGAGATAACCCATTAATCGGTTATGGGTAATTAGAAACAGCTCATTAGTTGTGTACACCCAAGTTTTGTATTCATTTAAATCATTTTTCTTATTGAGAGACATTGGAGACAGCCCATTTGAATACCATTTGAATCCTATCTGGGTTATTGGAGACAGCATATTTGACTCATTTTTCTTAATTATTTATAGCCTACAAAGAGATCGGACATATGGGCTCCTTTCACCAAGTTATAGGGAGGGAAGACTGCAAAATACAATTATTGTAAGAAAGTCTCTAAGTGTAATGGAACTTCTACTTTGCGTTTTGCTTATAAATACGCTAAGACACAAGCTAACAGTTGGTTCTATTAAGAACTTCTACTTTGATGTTTATTTATTTTTTATTTAGGTATATATATTGTTAACTTATGAATATGGAGCAAGTTTGAAAAGTTAAGTAATGGAACTAGAATCAAACAAAATCAAACTAGAATTGAATGGTTCGATTCCGGTTTGGTTCCATATCTTAGGAAAAAAAACATTTGATTTCATTATCAAAAAAACTTATTGGTTCGGTTCGATTATCTTGGAACTAGAACCAAATGAAATCATGTCCACCTCTCGTTGTAACTTGGGTGACGGACATCCGTTTGATCCTGTTAACATTAGTGCAAGGAATGAAATCCTTTTCAAGGAGATTTGCATACGCATCAAGGGAAGAAATCCTTCTCAAGGAGATTTGTATACGCATGTCTCACTTCAATTCATCCCCTTTTAATTTCTACGTTTCCGTATATCTAAATTTGTGCTGGTATCTTAGTTTCGATAAGTCAAAATTCAATTCGATATTTTGCAAGTGTAACTCACGATTTTATCTTCTCTACATGCACGTATTTTTTTTTTTTAAACAAAATTAGTCAATGTATCAATTTATCCAACGATCTTAAGACAAATTTAAATTATATTCATATTATATTCTATTGACGAAAGAACTGAACTCTTGTACTTTCTGTTATATTGTGTTCTGAGCATCAAAAAATGGAGCCTTTATAATTAATGTTTTTTGTTCAAATTCTGTTTAAGTAATGCATTCCTAAAGTTTGTTGAGTTTTGCTACACTGATACAAGGGATTGGCTGATGGCATAACAGAAGTACAGATGTTAAGCATTGATCTGTCCTTAGGAAAAAAAAAAAATTGTTTTTTGGCAAACAGTGAAATCAATCTATCTGCTCCTCTGTTACCCCTTCTGGCAGCTGCTTCTGTTAAAGCAGCTTAACTCAAGTTAGTTTAGTTTTCACAATCAATTAAATTGATTAAAACATTTTATGTAATGGAAAATGGAATACATTAAAAAATGGCATTTAAGTAGGCCTTCTGTCTGGGCCGGCCTAGACTATAGGCAGCATAGGCGACGCCTAAAGCCCCGCTTTGATGAGGACCCTAAATTATGTAAGGTTAATTATAGTTGAAGAAAAAAAATTATAATTATGAAGTTCATTAAATTAAATTTATCTATGCAAACACAAGAAATTAATAAAATTTGAAAATACAGACATCTTTAAAGAAATTATATAAATGGCATCAAACTTATCACATACATCACATAGATATAGCACAGTCATTACTTTCTCTATATATAATTAATTTGACAATTTATCTTTCCAACCATCCCTTTTTTTCTTTTTTCTTGACAAGAAACAAAATATCACATTATCTCTTTAAAATTTACAGCCATTATTTTTTCTAATACTCTCATGGTGGGTCTTACACTTATTTAAGGAGTTGTTGCTGTTGACCTCAAAATATGCTGCCAATAAATACTGGACACACTCGTGCATGTGCAAGCTAATTTCGACATGTAATGACAGATCAATGGTCGTGATCGCTTCTGAATTGGACGTGGGAGAAAATTCAATGACACGAGACGTTTCCTTTAAGGTTCCGACGAAGTAAACAGGGTACGATTGTACAATAATGACCAATCGCAATGAAATCATAGTAAAAGACTGAAACTTATCGTACATAAGAAAAAGATAAATTGCTCTTTAGTATTGAGAGTTGCATCACCCTTCAATGGTTACATGGAGGGAATATTTATAGTGTTACAAATAGGATGGTAACCCTTGGATGAAATTACAAGTGACCTCATCTCCCTAGCCGAAACCCATCCCGTTGACATTCCTAGCTTACAACGCATTTAATGCTCTTACATCCTATTAACAAGACAAGACACAAATATACTTTTACAAAGGTCACATCAATCATTCCACAATAAATTCAAAACCTTTGCACATGGGCCGTCACTACCCGGGGTAGAGCCTCAGACTTGATCCGATTCGGCAAGCCCACATCGGAATGAGTAACAGGCCTCGGAATTTGCCCAGGGCCTCATCTTCTATAGCTGATGCTTCAGTTGGGGTGGGTCCAAAGCTACAGTAGGTCGGCCACATGGCAATACCAGTGGCTAGTCATAACAATAGTCCCCCAAGTCCATGTATAATTATTCACGTTATGCGTGGACTTTAGTAATAAATGACGTTTCTATTTTAAGATGGAGTATACCAAAACGTCAAGGCTAACTAACTTTGATGATAGCTGAATTTTATTGAAGTTGAGGCAGGGAAATGCTGAACTACCAAGGCTTCTTTACTAATAGTTGGTAAATTTAACTGAAGCTGAGGCAAGGAAATGTTGAACTGCCGAGGCTGCTTTACTAATGATTACTGAATTTAATTGAAGCTGAGGCAGAGAAATGCTGAACTACCGATGTTATATTACTAATGATTGATGTATTTATTTGAAGCTGAGGCAAAGAAATACTGAACCGTCGAGGCCGCTTTACTAATGATTGTTTAATTTAATTGAAGCTGAGGTAGAGAAATGTTAAATTGCCAAGGCCTCTTTACTAATGATTGCCCTTGAAACCGGTGCCTATGATTTGATAGTTTTGCTTATTTTTGAGAGTAAACAGCTGAGGCGGTACAATTTCCAATACGCATACGACAACCACATTAAATGCGCAATGATTGTTACCCATGTTGCTAGAGTATCTAACGTGCCCGGGCGGGTACATGATAATCACGATCTGAGGCGTTGGTAAAGTAAACCATTTGAATTCTACGGTCCAGATGCCACAAAGAATGGACGCTTCAGATGCAATGTACCTCGATCTAATGGTTGGGATTGATTTCCTTTGCATATAAAAACCAAAACTTATGTCATTTTGAAACTTTACTTTTGCAAAATCATTTAAATCCTCTCAAGTGTTTTGAAACTTTCAAACTTCTTTTGGCATTTTCCCATTCTCTAGCGAGTTTCTAGAACTCATCTTCTCTAGGTACTTTCTTGTGAAATTTTCAAAACCCTCATCAATTTCTATAATCTTTATCGTGTTTCTATTTTTCTCTGTAATGGATTTCGAGGCATCGAGGGATGTAGTTACAGTCGCAAGGTTTGGGGAGGAGCCCGTGTCTGGGGATCGGAAGGGTGGTACACCATGAGTAAAGAACCTATAGATTACGAAGCGGGTTGAGGGGCTGCCAAAATTCCTTCTGCTATGACCTCCAAAAAGCTATCTAAACTTAGGCAAAAGTACAACATTCCAGACTACAGAGAAATGCTAGTCCCCGAGGCCCATGAATGTGCATGCTTTTCGAGGTCCGAGTGCATAGCAGTGAGTGAATTCATGTTTAAAGTAGTAATGCGTCTACCTCTAAACCACGTTTTTAGGGCAATGCTGAGGACCTTCATGTTGGCTCCTACCCAGGTTCTTTCAAATGGGTAGAGCCAACTAGTTGGGGCTTAATTCCTCTAGAAGGAAGTGTCGTTGGGCGAGAACATACCTCTGTATGTCTTCTAAACCCTTTTTCAGGCTAGAGCCTTGGGAAAAGATGACTCCAAAGGGTGATACTACCTCACCTCTTGGGGGGCTCATGCTCCCTTTGTTATGGGGCTTCCTTCATCCATCAAGGGCTAGAAGGAGTGCTGGTTTTGGGTTAGGGATAGGTGGCACATAGTGGAGGGAGACACTGTCCCAGCCAGTACTATGAAGCACGTGAGTGCATCGCTTTATACACTTTCAATTTATTGTCTGTGCTTTGTATTAATTACTATTTTATTGCAGATTTTGGTTCACGCTTCGAACTCCACGAGGCAGAGTGGGAGGTAATCTAAGATATTTATAAAAGATCCTTAAAGCTTTGGATCTTCGACAACCTCCTAGACCGAAGCAGATACTTCATTGACTTTGGATTGATGGCCTCCAAGGGTAAGAAGCTCTTTTGTTTATTTTTCTCGTTTAGCTTGTTATGGCTTCTAACCTTGTCTTTTTGGTGCTTGCAAATAAGTTTACGAAGGAGTACCCCACTCCAGATATGGCCACAATTTTGAAGGTCACGACAGATGTTGGCAGTAGGGCCCTGAGCCATCATCTTCAGGCGCCAAAAATGTGAGAGGTAGGTTGGAGTGCCTCAGCAAGGAGCACGCTGAGAAGGGTGCTGAGGGAGAGGCACCAAGGAAGGCCTCGGTAGAGCGAAGTGACAGGGGAAAAGGGAAGGTAAATGAGGGGTCCCAAAAGAAACGAAATTGGTACACAGTAGTAGGGCCCCGATGAAGTTCGGGACTATCGTGTCTTACTCGAACAAGGATGTTCCACTACCACTCAAGCTAATGGAGTCTGTGATGAAGATGGTAAAAATTAAGAAGGTTAGAAAAGTTAATGAGGAGGCTGAAAAAGAGGAAGCGTCAGCCTCGGAGATCGCTACCGAAAATCTGAACCGCCACAGATAATTTCAACAAATTCTGAACTGGGCGGTGGATGTATGTGTCCACCTGTGATGCGGTGGACCTCACTGTAGCATTAGTGAGCCAAAGTGCCAGGGCTTTTGGAGTGGCCCTAGAATGTTAGGAAGTTTTGGCTAACATTCAACGAAGGAATAAAGCCTCGGTGGACAAACTTGCAGCTGTCGAGGAGGAAATGAAGAAAATAAATTCTGAGGCTGAGTTGATGAGGGCACAGTAAGCTGAAGACGATGTGAAGCTCACTTCTACCTTAGCTGAGATAGAAGCTATGAAAAAAGAAGTTTACGAGTCTCAGTGTGAGGTAGCTTCTTTAACCAAGAAGGTGGAGATCTCAAATAACCATCAGAAGCTTACTGCAGAGGCTCTGGAGAAGGCAAACCTCGAGCTCACTGATTACATGGGTACGAACCAGTTCATGGAGGGCTAAATAAAATATTACGTGGATGAGGTGAAGAGGGCTGGAGCTGAGGCTCAACAAGCTGGAGAAGAAGTGGTGAAGAATTATATAGACAACTTCCATTTCATTAAAGAGTACCAACAGTTTGCCGCCTACTGGCGAAAGTTTACCTATACTGAGGTGGTAGAAAGGGTGGAGGAGCTCTATCCCAAGCTTGACACGATCGAACTAAGGGCGGAGTTCATGGAGGAAGTGCCCCAAACCCCTGTTGAAGATGTAGTCGAAGAAGAAGCAGACCAAGTGGAAACTCTTGAGGAAGAAGCTTCAGGTCAGAACACTACTGAAGCACCCACTAATGAAGCACTAGAACCCCAGCCACCTCCAACTTAATGTAGTATTTGGCTTATCCTTGTAATGGCAACGACCCTCATCATGTTACTAACTCTAGGAATGAACAAACTTCTTTATAATTCGATTTTGTACTACGTTCTTTCCTGTTTTCTTTATTGTTTCATTGCTTCAGGAAAAATGCAGAGATAACTTGACTTCATGATGAACAATTTTTACTTAACGTTTCTTTTGAAATAACTCAGAAAAAATTAATTGTTTTTTAGTTGACAGCTTCGGCGTTACTTCATTTCAAATGCTTAACTCGTATAACTTAAGCAAATCATATTGGAATAACTTAATCTTATATTGAATAATATGACGTTCTACCTTGCCAACTAATGCTTGTGATGTATGCCTCGGAGTTCAAATGAGGTGATCCCTTTGGGCATCTGATCCTCTCCTCCGAGGCACCCACGCTCTCTTACATGGTGGATAGTTCATCCATGTAAAGACTTCTCCCTTTACGTTCAGCTTCATCAAGGTGAGGCATGTGATGTACGCCTTGGAGTTTAGATGAGGCGATCTCTTTGGAAATTTGATCCTCTCCTCCGAGGCGCCTACGCTTCCTTATATGGTAGATAGTTCATCCATGTTAGGGCTTCTCCCTTGATGTTCAGCTTTGTCAAGGTGAGGTATGTGATGTATGCATCAGAATTTAGATGAGGTGATCCCTTTGGGGATTTGATCCTCTCCTCCAAGGCGCTCATGCTTCCTTATATGGTGGATGGTTCATCCATGTAAGGGCTTCTCCCTTGACGTTCAGCTTCGTTAAGGTGAGGTATGTGATGTACGCCTCAGAGTTTAGATGAGGTGATCCCTTTGGGGATCTGATCCTCTTCTCTAAGGCATCCATGTTTCCTTATATGGTGGATGGTTCATCCATGTAAGGGTTTCTTCCTTGACGTTCAGCTTCTTCAAGGTGAGGCATATGATGTACACCTCGGAGTTTAGATGTGGTGATCCCTTTGGGGATCCAATCCTCTCCTCCAAGGTGCCCATGCTTCCTTACATGGTGGATGGTTCCACAATGTAAGGGCTTTTTTTTTAACATTCAGTTTCGTCAAGGTGAAGATGTGATGTACGCTTCGAAGTTTAGATGAGGTGATCCCTTTGGGGATCCGATCCTCTTGTTCGAGGCTCCCATGCTTCAAAATGTACATTTTTGTTCTTTAGCTCTTCAAACAAAGTATTTATTTATTTACAAAGGTTGGGAAAGGTCTTCCAACTATTTAGTACATTCATTGGTAGTACATTCTTAAATGCACAATGTTCCATGGATGAGGCTGTACCTCACCATCTATGTCTTAGATTCGATATGTGCCAGGTTGGAGTTCTTCTTTGATACGATATGGTCCATCCCAATTCGATCCCAAAGTGCCTACCCCAGGCTCCCTGGAGGATAGAAACATTCTCTGAAGCACCAAATCCTTTATCTGGAAGGACTTCTTCTTGACCTTAGAGTTATCTTCCTTTGGTACATAGCCAATTTTAGTTGGGAATCATTTTTTTTCTTTGAGCAAATCGAGCTCACATCTTCTAAGCTCATCATTTGATATCTCGCTGAAACGCAATCTGTGTGGATAGGGCAATCCTACCTCTACTAGACTCATAGCCTCAGTACCATATACCGTTGAGAAAGGAGTTTCTCCAGTCGGATTCCTGCTGGTGGTTTGGATTGCCCACAGCAACTCCGGCATTTTATCCATTCTAACCCCTTTAGATATGTCGAGCTTCCTCTTTAAAGTATGCTTTATTGTTTTATTCATAGCTTCGACTTGTCCATTGGCTTGGGAATGGTGAGGGGTGGAGAAGTGTTTCTTGATAACAAGCTCTTCAATAGGTCCCTGACCTTCTTGTTATCGAACTGCCTACCATTATCTGATACAATCGAGTGAGAAATTCCAAACTGGCATATAATGTTCTTCCCCAAAAAATTGGAAGTGTTGGCTTTCGTGATCCTAGCCAAAGGTTCGGCTTTAAACCATTTCGTAAAGTAGTCTATTGTGACAATGGCAAAACTTGCCCTTCCTCAACCCTTGGGAAGGGGGCCATGATATCCACTCCCCATTTGGCAAAGGGCAAAGGGCTTGATACGGTAGTCAATTCTTAGGACGGTTGTCTTTGGATAGGGGAAAACGTTGACATTGGTCACATCTTTGTACAAATTGAACGTCATCCTTTTTCAAGGTAGGCCAATATTACCCTACTCAGTGCTTTCCGTGCCAACTCGAGTCCTCCCGCGTGATTGCCACAAATGCCTACATGATTCATGCGAAGTATATAGGTGGCCTCCTTCCCTCCTATGCACCGAAGGAGGGGAGAGGAAAACCCTCCTTTATACAAGATATCATCTATGAGCACAAATAAGCGGACATTCTTCTTAGCTTGTAAGCCTCCTCTTTGTTGTCAGGAAGAACCTGGTCTTTGAGGTAAGCCAAAATAAGTTGCATCCAAGTGGGAGTTCCTTCCACCTACATCACTTCTTCTACAACGATGGAAGGTTTCGAGAGGTGCTAAATTGGCACCATCGTTAATAATTTCAAATTTTTCAAAGGATGGAAGCAAGTCCATCATTAAATGAAGGTACGCGGCCATGCTTTTATCCCTAGCCATGAAGTTGCCATACCACGCCAACGATAAGTTGGGAGTCGCTACTAATGAGTAAACTCCTTACTTGCATTTCTCTCGCTAATCTAAGGACAGTAAGTAGTGCTTCATATTCAGTCGCATTGTTAGTGGCCTTGAATTCAAATCACACTATGTAATTCAATTTGTGACCTTCGGGGCTTACCAAGACAACGCCAACCCCCGAGCTTGTGTCTTCAGCTGACCCATCCACGAACAAATTCCATGCCGGGGGGACAGTAGGCTCTGCAACTTCCATCTCTGGGACGTTTGTGAATTCCGCTACAAAGTCCGCTAGAGCCTGGCCCTTGATGGCCGCTCTTGCATTGAAGAGGACGCCAAACTCACTTAACTCCACTGTCCATTTCAATAGTCTCCCCAAGGCATCTGGGTTTTGGAGTACTTACCGAAGCTGGAAATCGGTCGACAATGTATCATGTGGGTTTGGAAACAAGGCCTTAATTTTCTTGATGCGGCGATCAACGCCAAGGTTAACTTCTCCATATCCGGGTATCAGGTCTCGAGTGCTAGCAATGCCTTGCTAACATAGTAAACTGGTAGCTGGGTAGTGTCTTTTTCTCTGATAAATACGGTACTAATGGCTTCATTTGAGACAGCCAACTAGAGTTGTAGGGCTTTCCAAGCTTGGGTTTCGAGAAGAGGGGGACTTGTCCTAGGTGCTTTTTCACCTCCTAGAAGGCCTCTTCAGACTCCCCAGTCCATTGAAACTTCTTCATTCCATTTAAAACCTTGAAGAATGTGAGATATTTGTCAGTGGCTTTTAAGATGAAACGACATCGAGCTACCATGCGCACAGTTAAACTTTGTACCTCCTTCCATTTTTAGGGGACCTCATCTCGACCAATGCTCATATTTTCTCTGGATTTACCTCTATGCCTCTTTGGTTGACCATATACCCCAAGATTTTGCCTGAAGTAACATCGAACACACACTTAAGGGAGTGGTTCAACATCATCCGATGTCTTCTCAGGATCTGAAAGCTATCGTTCAAGTGGGCTATATGATCATCTACTTTTAGGCTCTTGACAAGCATGTCATCCATATAGAGGTTAGCAGACATTTTGTTAACAAGCCTTTGGTAGGTGGCTCCAACATTCTTTAACCTGAAGAGCATTATTTTGTAGAAATAAAGACATCTGTCCATGATACGAGAAGTACTCTCCTCATCCGCTGGGTACATGGGAATTTGATTATAGCCAGAACAGGCATTCATGAAGCTCAGTAATTCGTGTCCCGCGGTGGAGTCTACCAGTTGATCTATCATGCGTAGGGGAAAATTGTCATTGGGACAAGCTTTGTTAAGGTCAGAAAAATCAATGCACACCCTCCATTTTTCGCTATGCATTTTTACCAAGACCGAGTTGGAGATCCATTTCGGGTATAGGGCCTCCCTGATGAAACCATTTTTGATCAACTTTTATACTTCTTCCTTCAGGGCCTCATATCGTTCTGGGTTAAGGGCCCTCCTCTTCTATCTATGTGGGGAAGCCTTTGGATCAATTTTCAAGTGGTGGTAACTGACTTTATGGTCAATGCCTACCATATCCTCGTTCATCCAAGAAAAGACGTCCAGGTTCCTACTTAGGAAGTCCTTGATCCTCTCTTTAATCTCCGACGATAGGCCTTTTCCCACTTGTAACAACTTAGCGAGATTCAGGAGGTCCACTGGGAAATTCTCTAGCTCGTCTACCAAGGCTTTCTAGGATTCAGATTCAACGATGTGAGGGTCGAACTTATGAGGATGGGGGGGACGTCTATCATTTCCATATCAGTTATCACCGTGTTGACGTCCCTGGGCTCTGCCTTTCTAATAGGATTTAAGTAGCATTCTCGAGCTCCCCTTTGGTCGCCCTTTACTATTGCCACTCCATGATAGGTGGGAAATTTCATGTACAAGTGGTGGATGGAGGTGACAGCTCCCAAATTTTTCAACGCAGGTCTTCCGAATATTCCATGGTAAGCTGACCTACTATCAACTATCAAATACACCATAAAGTTCAAAGTCGATTGGTGTGGTTCCACCATTTCCACTTCAAGTGTGATTTTACTCCTCAAAATTATGCTATCCCCTGTGAAGTCATATAGGGGGTGGTGATGGGGGTTAACTCGTGATCCAAAATCATTTTGTCAAAAGTGGGCCCGAAAAGGATGTTGACGAAGCTACCATTGTCCACTAGCATCCACTTTAGCCCGTTTCGGGCCACTACTACCTTTACCACAAGGACATCGCAATGGAGGAAGTGGACTTCTTCTACATCTTCCCCGAGTGAATACAATGGATGGCGCCGGACTCCTTCGGGAACTGTCATTTTCTATATAACTGGTTAGCGGGGAGACTTTAGCTTCTCTGGCATAGTTCCTTTGGGAGTTCCTCATTTCTCCACTGACATATGGTCCTCCAAAGATAGTGTCGATATTATGGATGGAGGCGTTATCCGCGTGGGCCTGATGGCTTCCTCGCTGTCGCTGCCAATCTCTTGCTCTTTCCTCTTCATAATCCTTCTTCTTTCTGGGATATACATCTTGATAGCGGGGATGGCCTCCTCACGCCTAGGTGGGGCCTATTTCTTTATCGTGAATCATTCTATTGATTATTTTGGAGACTTGCCCACCTAGGGTGCTGAACAATGTCTTTGCAGTTTGATGTGTCATGGCTATACGAATGATGATACATGCAGTATTCTAGGGGGTTTGGCCTACCTCTATGTCCCGAACGTCACCCTTGGCCTCATCCTCTTCGGGAGGTCTGTTATGCCGATCCAGTTTGCTGAGTGTTGGTTTCAAGTGTGATGTTTCCATATACCAACATGGGCACCGCGTTTAAGGTGGCCATGGTAAGTGCCTGCCCTAAGCTAGGGACAATATCGTTGCTAGTTTGTTTCCATTGATAATCCATTAGATGGGAAGTGGGTCTTTTCCTTCATTGTCTTTGTTGAGGCTGGAGGCCTCTATTGGCCCTATTTCTATGATCGATCGACTCTTCATTGATAATCTCCCTCCTTATCATTTCTAGCAACGTATCATAAGTAGTCGGGTCCTAATTTTGAACATCTCTCCAAAATAGGTGTTCATGTTTAGGCCTCCTCGCAATGCGGATAGGGCCTCATGGTCAGTAACTTGAACACAATATATCATCTCATCGGTAAAATGAGACAAAAAGCTCTTAGAGATTCTTCAGGCTGTTGTCTCATGTCTTGGAGACGTTAAATGTGGACCTCTCTTTCCTTGCTTACTGCAAATATCTTCAAGAATGTGTTCTTGACCTCTGGCCATCACCTAATGCTCCCGGGTGGTAGCCTGCTATACCAAATTTTAGCCGATCCATTGAGAGTTAAGTGGAAAGCTCTGCGTTTTACAGTCGGGGGAGGGAGGAGAGGGTACCTCTCAGGCTCATGTCCATCTTATAGCTGTTCAAATGTTTAGCCGGGTTGCCTCTCCCATCATACTTCGATATTTTGGGCATCATATAGTGGTTACATTCCTGGCCATTCCTCAATTCCTCTTGAGAAAGGTAGGTTCTCGTCGTCATCATCAAAATCACAAGATCGATGTGGTCTGTCTGAATCATAGTTTTCATCCGCCTCATACATGGGTGATTGAGCAGAGGTGCTTGCTTGGTTCCTGGCTTTCTCTTCCCTCCTTTGAGGCCTATTTCTTGGCGGGGCAACATGGGGGTCATACTCTTGCCTTTCCTCCGGTTGCTAAGTCTCAGGAGATAGAGGCCGAGGCCTTTCCCTAGGTGTTGGGGATTGCTGAGCCATCTAGGCGTCAGATCAGCAGGGCCGATTCGATCGAATACACTGACAGACCACTGAGGCCTAGCTTCGGGTTCATAATCCGGAAGGAATTTATCTTGCATATTGAACGGGGCTCGATGGGTCGGACAGATGCATAATTGGAGGAAATGTCAACCTCTACTTCTTTTTCGAGGGGGCTGATTTCCTTGGCGTGCCTAGGAGAATGAGCTCTCTAACTTTGTACCTCATCTTCTCGCTGATACTGTCCTTGAGGCGCATAGGGAGGGATTGGATGGCTCCCTTAGCTTGTCATTTGTCTCAATAGTTCATGCATTGCCAGATTTTGGTTGGTAAGGCTTCTCATGTTGGCTACCATGGTGGATATTTCCCTTGAGAGTTGGGTTGCCATCCTCATCCCACATCGTCTGTGATGGTGGTGAGGTCGGCGTTGACCCGTTGGGATGATTGCTGGGCAAACTTCGTCATTCCTCTCCCTCGTCCGCCTGGGAGGAATATCACCATCTGAAATGAAAACTTCGGGGCTTCATCTTATTCTTCTTTCATGAACAAATCATTTTCCAAGGGGGATGCCCGAACTATTCTCGAAAAGCTTTTTCCCCATCGTTGCTCGCAGTTATAGTGTGGTTTCTTACAGACGGCGCTAATCTGTTGACCTCAAAATATGCTGCCAACAGACTTCGACCCACTCATGCGTGCGCAAGATAATTCCGACACGTAATAACAGATCAACGGTCGTGGTCACTTCTGAATTGGTCGTGGGAGAAAACTCAACGACGTGAGACGTTTTCGTTAGGGTTCCTATGAAGTAAACGGGATACGATTGTACAATAATGACCAATCGCAATGAAATCACAATAAAAGACTGAAACTTATCGTGCATAAGAAGAAGATAAATTGTTCTTTAGTACCGGGAGTTGCATCATCCTTCAATTGTTACATGGAGGGGGTATTTATAGTGTTACAAATGGGATTGTGACCCTTGAATGAAATTACACGTGGCCTCACCTCCCTGGCCAAAACTTTTAATCCTAGCCATCCCGTTGGCATTCCTAGCTTACAACACATTTAATGCTCTTACAACCTATTGACAAGATAAGACACAAATATACTTTTACAAAGGCCGCATCAATCATTCCACAATAAATTCAAAACATTTACACATGGGCCATCACTACCTGGGGGTAGAGCCTCGAACTTAATCCGCTTCTGCAAGCCCACCTCGGAATGAGTAACGGGCCCCGAAATTTGTCCAGGGCCTCGTCTTCTATGGCTGATGCTTCGGTTGGGGTGGGTCCACAGCTACAATAGGTCGACCATGTGGCAATACCAGTGGCTAGTCATAATAGTTGCTAAAGGCACTGATATTCATTTCTCTAAGTTCTTGCATTTTTTATGTCCATATTTTTCTAGTTTTTCAGTGTCATTATATTGATTAATGTTTTACTTAAACTATTGCTTCTCTATGTGTTATGTAATTTGATTTGAAATATTTTCGATCCACTTATTATACTTTTTCCCCTTTTTTATTTTTGTATTAGAGTTTAAATCTTGTATTTTGTCTTCCAATTTTCTTGATTATGTTTAATTAATTTTTAATTGTATTTAATTATTTTCTAAATCAGAGTGAACAATTAAGTTTAACAATTTATTTTATATGACCCACAATTTTTTAACTACACATTTCATCAACTTTTTTCAAAATCTGCTAAAAATTTGAAATTAATCTTTATCAAATGGGGGATTAATAAGGCCACATATTTGATGTTTGTATAAGGCCCCCAAAATATGAGGGTCGGCCCTGCCTTCTGTTCTTGCATGAATTCTGTATTGTTCGTATTGAATTAAATATGAATGTGATTTAATTTCAGTAATAAGATTCACGTTTGTAGAATTTCGTTTTCATTTTCGGTTAATTTACTATGGTACATATTGATTCTTTCCTTTCAAATCCCTTAAGTGGTGTTTGTAATTTAAGAACCATGCTAGAGTTACAGCCTTGGGTCACAGTTTTTTTCACATTCCCTTACATGAGGTGGAGCCCCATATTGATTCTTTCCTTTCAAATCCCTTAACCAGTGTTTGCAATTTAAGAACCATGCTAGAGTTATAGCCTTGGTTCACAGTTTTTTTCACATCTCCTCACATGGGGTGGGGCCCACAAGCTTTATTAGTAATTTAAATGGCGTCTTTCACTTTTATCCATGGACAAGTGCATGTGGTTAGGTGTTTGTTCATTACGTTTTTTATTTGGCATCTCCGCAATTTTTTTAATTATGCTACATGTACATAACAACTTACATAATTGTTTACTAATAGATGGGCCCAGTTTGTTTAGAATTAAAATTAGTTAAAATCTGATTTTAATTTAAATCAAAATTAAACAATCAATATTAAGGGGTATTTGATGCACATTATCGAGGGAGAAATGTATTTTAAATAGTGATGTTATGGAAAATATGTGGTTAAAAAATAAGAAAAAGTTTTGGATGTGATGAAAAATATTATTTTATTGAAAAATATGTGGTTGAAAATGAGTGTTGAAAGAATGAATTTTGAAAGAATGTGAATCAAACAGGGGCTAACCACATCTTTTATGGATCCCACAATTTTTCAACCAGACATGTCAAAAACTTTTATCACAATATACTAAAAATCTAATATTAGTTTCCACCAAACACCCTCATGTTATGGCAAGATTTAATTGGATCAAAATCTTATCAATCAAATAATATATCATTATGTAAATAGTTACGTGTGAGAAATAATTTTTCATTTTTTAAAAATGTCTCAAAGATACAACTATTTATGAAAGCGTATGAACTTTTATGGTTTTTTTCTCGAACGTCGTTCAAGATGGAGGCACCCTTAAGTCTCTTGTGGCTAACATAAAGTGATTATGCGTATTTTGTTATTTCCTCTGCAATGGGAATTTAAATTGAAAACCCATTTACTGGATTAGTTCAAAGATCGTAATTTGACGTTCTTGTAAGTCATCGACGTGGAAATGGTTTTTCCTGACAGTGATAAACAGTGTTAAAGAGAATTATCTCAAATCCATTATGAGGATTTAGTCATTTGAATTAATGTTTTGATGGCTTTGCTTAAAGGAGATAAAATTGATAATGTATATGGTCTATTCCGTATATAGACAAATTTTCCTGAAGCTAAAATAGTGTTTAAAACACTTTGAAAATGAGAAAAATTGAGTTTTTATTTTGTGAACTGACTGTCTTAAAAGTGAAAGTAAATAAACTTTTCACAAGACATTGTGTCAAGGACCGCAGCTGTGCCTAATCCCCTTGACCCAATCGCAGTCGCATTTTCCCCAACTTTGACCACACATTGTAAATATTAGTTTAAGTTTGAGTTGTAATTTCCATTCCTTATAATAGTTATTTCAATTGTAAAATAACTCTGATATTGCTAAACATTTAGTATGATTTTTCGTCATTTAAACGTCTACTCATATCACTTAGATTTTTGTTCCGAATGCTATTATAGTGCATATTAGTCTTTCAAACAATCTTTCAAGTTTTCTAGTTTCGCCCCCTGCACCACCCATTGTAATTTCCTACTTTCATCAATCGTAATTTCTATCTTTCAAGCAATCAAAGATTATCTTATTTTTAATTGTGTTTCAANTAGTTCTGATATTTGTAAACGTTTAGTATGATTCTTTATCATCTAGATGTCTACTCCTATCACTTAGATTTTTGTTCCGAATGCTATTATAGTGCATATTAGTCTTTCAAACAATCTTTCAAGTTTTCTAGTTTCGCCCCCTGCACCACCCATTGTAATTTCCTACTTTCATCAATCGTAATTTCTATCTTTCAAGCAATCAAAGATTATCTTATTTTTAATTGTGTTTCAAGCTTTCTCAATTTGTAATCAAATTTCTTTTGTCCCGAAACGACCGAGAAAAGGCGGAAGGTAGTCTAACGAAGTAGACTACTGCTGCACGGAGTTCTTTTCTGTGCTAAGAAGAAAGGCACCCCATGAAACATTGACATTCCTAGTCATTTTTATATGTTAACTAGAGGTGAAATAAAATTATTATCTGGTAGATTAGTATAATTAGCTATATGATCGAACTTTATATAGTTAAATAAACATTATGTGGCCAAGCAAAGTCCTATCAAAATTATGGGGGTATGATTGCTGTTTGCATAACATTCTCAATCAAAGTTCGGATACACCCCATATTTATAGGGGGTGGCGTTGCTTTATTCAAATTGGAATTTGGATATTCGAAGAAAATTTGAAATGAACAACTGCACTACAGCGAATACATTATTCTTAAACATGTACAATGTTGAAAATGGATATCCAATGTAAGAATTCAAAATTTATTGGTAAATATGTTTTATTATTGAGAGTATAGTTAATTCGTGGAAATTCTCCCTACGACTTGAGAATTGAAATAAATTAGAACTTTCAATAAAAGCTAGAATGAAGCATAATGGCTTCAAAGAATTTGGAAGGATTTTCTAATGGTGACAATTTGTGCATGTTATATCATTTTATCGAGATAACTAACTACAAATGAAATGACAAAAAATCATATATAATGGTGAGTAACGACATATATATTGTAGACATAATACTATTATTTGACGGTTGTTCTCAAATGAAACAATTCTGATTGTTTTATCGAAAAATAACCTATCGGGTCCATTTATAAATAGGTTATCTGGAGATAATAAACTGCGAATAGAGGGAAATGGTGTACAGCCCAAAATAATGGGTCATCTGATGAATATTTCTTGTAATAGTACAAGTGGAAGTTTTATGAGAATTTTATTTAAGATAATTCTCTAGCGCACTTGTAGAATCAAGAATGTTCATGGCCGAAATAATATAAACAATAAGAATCAAAGTTTGATATGAAAGATAATATGTTTGATCTATTATCTAAGTTTACAATAACGGTCGACAATTCAAAATGTTGCATTCACTAATTTGTGAGTCTGATAGATTCTTATTAAGGAAGGTTCAAAACAAAAGCTACTAATTTTGATGCATTATACTTCAATTGTACTCTTCTATGTCTTCCTAATTTTGAATTAACTTCTTCTATTTATGTGGAGGATTGTTGGAATTTAAGGGATATTTTTATAGGCGTAAATTAAAAAAGTCTCTAATTAGTGCGATGACTAGTCATGACCCTTCAATTGCAAAATATGCATATCGAAGGGTCATGTTGTTTCGAAATGGTGTGATTATTCAAAAATGTGTATAATGACCAGTCATGCCTTTTGATAAGGTACACACCATCAAATATGAAAATGATGCGATCTAATGGTTAAAATTAATTCGTGCCGAAAATTGAAACCATTCGAAAGACACATGAAAATATGTAAATACGACTCTCATAATTCCATTTTCTTCACTCCAAATCAATTCCAAATAATTGATTTCTAATTACTTCCGTCTCTAAATTATGTTAAAATAATTTTTAATTTTTTTTTACTTTCATCTTCGATATATTCGAGATCTGCCGATCATGAAGAGTATAGTCTAGCTTTGATTTGCCCAACAAAATTATTAATATCAATTTTTGAAGAAGCGATGTCATATGTTAATTAATATTGACTTCTGTTGCATATTTTGATTTTATGCTCGTTAGATTTGATGTTCAATGAATTTAGCTTGTACTTTTTTTTATTGTACAAGAAATTGATAGCACTTTGTGATATGTTTGGAGTATTCTTGAAAACATATACACAATAAGAGTAATTCTAAGTATATAGCACAAGTAATGCTAAGTACATGACCCTACTACCAACTGAAAGTTCAAATTTACCGAATATTTAAACCTAACTTGCGGAATTACACAATTAAAGCAACAAATCACTTTTTATTATTTCTTGATTGTTAATCAATCACGTAAATTTATTCTATGTTGAATTACCACAATTTGTAATATGAAAGCAATAAAGGACACCAAATTGATCATGGAGAAACCTCAACTCGGTAAACATTTCAGGTAGTTTGCTAGTTAGTAATCCACTATAAATCGAAGCAAACTTACAGTACAATCCAGACCCGTCTACCTATAGAACTTCTGACCTCAATTCCTGCTGTCTCCCTTGGTCCTACTGAAGGTGTGCTCTTTCAAAAAAAATTCCGACTCTTGGTTTATACCTTAACCCTCCTAAACTGTGTACTTTGATGCTAGATCCCGACTCCGGTACCTCACCTTAGTCCTCCTGAATTTGTGCTTCTGCAATAACTCTCAATCCTTCACATCGATTTATCTCCGGTGGATTAAATGGTTTAGTGTTTGATCAAAAGATTTTGTGTGTTTTGATCCGTTGTTTAATATGAAACAATATAGCTAGATCAACAAATCAAAGTTTGGATGAAATTATGGCTCAAATAATATGGTGGTTGAATATTTAAATTAATGAATGTGTTTTGAATTTTCAAATGAATGATCTCTAAGGAAAATATGATTCAACACACTTTTGGAACGTTCATAGGAGTATCATATATATATGGAAAGTGTTTAAAATGAAAATGGATTGAAAAACCAAGTGTTTAAAGCAAAATAGATTTCTGAACATCGACCCGCTGCTCGAGCTCCAAGCCAGTAGCGGCGAGGGCAGCTGAGTATTTGTAAGTATTGTTGTCATAACTCTCTCTTCTAATGTCCGATTGAAGTGAATCAAATTGAATTAAAAAGTTAACTTCCAAATTCTAATGTTTTCAATGTGAAAAATGCGTTGTAAGTTACGACTGAGAATTTGGAGCATAACTTGTGTGGCTCTCTTTAGACTTTTAATAGCATTTCAATGATCATATTTGATCTTCTCAAACATTTTGGACTCCTTCAAGGACTATACTATCAACCCAAATCTTTGACTTTAATTAGGATTCAATAACTCCTATTTGACTTGGATTACAACTCGATAAACTCCTAATACAATTCAATTAGGACTTGATTTTGACTAAGAAAATTACAAATTGCAAATTTGAAAAATAATAATTATAATTAAGACTTAACACCAACTATTGAGGGTGTTTGGCATTGCTATAAGATAGCATTACTTTTACAATAATGGAAAAATAGCATTGGATTTCACAGCCTTTGCATAAATGAGCACTTGGGTTAAGGATGAAACCAGCACCTGGCGAGCTAGGTCGGCCCCTTATGCTGCCTCTGTCAATTTTTTTTAAAATTTTTTAAGTTTGCTCACATTCCTTAGCTCAAGATGAAGATTTGCATGCTTGGTGATGCTCAGCATGTTGAGGAGATATACTTGTGTTCTCCATCAGTTAATTAAAATAGATCATATAGTTTACAAATGTTGCAATCCATCTTTAGCTTTCTAATTTAGGTTATAATATAAAACTAAACTTTCTTGTGTTTTGTATAGCATTGCGGTTCTAGCAAAATTTAATATATATGTTTGTGGATATAGTGAAGCTAATTGACATTCTGGCAATTACGTATATTTGTGTGGGAAATTCCCTTGTACGACAAAGACAATTGTGTTGTGAGTTCCTTAGAAATGTTGTTTTTATTCCTATGAAGTTTCCAATTGTAATGATGTATTTGTTTATGATTCAATGTTTGTTATCATGTATCTGAGTTTACAGTTACGGAGTGAGGTTGTATCATGTATTTATTATTGTATTTTTTATTATTATTATTTTAAACTGTATTGGATTATATTTTCATATGTACATAATTTTTATGTTTAATTGCATTTATATATTGATTGAAGAATTTCTTTAATTAAATATTAATAAATAATCTCGCTATTCCGATTGTTGACAGCGAAAGATCAATGACCATCCTAACTTACTCGAATTCCTAAGCCCGTCCTTGACTTATGTCCCTGCTCATCCCTACTTACCATATACTCCCCTCTATTTACATAAAATTCTATGTTCTATATTTTGAAGAATGGTTTTGCAAAAGAATAATTTTGTCAAACATTTTTCATTACCATCATTTGTCCCATTGATGGGATATTTATAGTGTTACATGTGGAATAACAATCCCCAGATGAGAGGAAATGTGACTTCATCTCTTTTATCGATGCATCACGTCTTAGGTATCAATTTTGACTCCACTGCATTAAATGACCCAAAAAGAAGGCGGTCACCCCATGCCCTATGTGGACAAGATTGACCTTTTTTTTACTTGTTACAATAGTCCAATCAATCATTCTAAAAGAATTTCATAAATTTAAAATCTTCAAACAGAGATTGTCACCAGCTGCTGTTGAGCCTCGGATATCTCTTCATTGGGCCTCGCCACTTCTGCAAAGCCACTTCATTTGGGCCTCAAACTTGTCTTTTTATATATATGAGCTTCGGTGGGTCACATTGTCTAGACTCTAGAAGACTAAGCTCCACGCCGCACGTCACATAGCTTCGGTAGATGGTGCTTTGGTGGGTCGGCTGAGCCATGTGGGAACCTAAGTGACTATACCTAATAATAGTCCCCCCTAAGTCCATGCATGATTATTCATGTCATGCGTGGATTTGTGTCTAGAGCTGAATTTCTTTAAAGAGCACCTCCTAATTCTTGTCCTATCGCAATGTTGAAACATTAAATTTTACTTTTTTTATGCCGAAGTGCTGAACTGCTGATACTTGTCGATAGCCAAACTTTCATCTTTTTGGAGCTGTAGTAGTGAAGTGTTGAATTGTTGAGGCTATTGTTGATAGTTGAACTTTCATCTTTTTGGAGTCAAAGCAGTAAAGTGCTGAACTTTCGAGGCTATTATTTATAGCTGAACTTTCATCATTTTTGAAGCCGAAGCAGTGAAGTACTGAATTGCCGAGGTTGTTGTTTATAGCTGAACTTTCATCTTTTTGGAGCCGAAGCAGTGAAGTACTGAACTACTAAGGCTGCTGTTGTTAGCTGAACTTTCATCTTTTTGGAGTCAAAGCAATGAAGTGCTGAACTGCCGAGGCTCTTGTTTTGTTGTCAATAAAGCGTGCCTTTGAGAATTGTGCCAATGATTTGATATTTTTGCATATTACCAAGGAAAGACAATTGAGGTGCTTCGACTTCCAATACACATACATGAGTTTTATATTAAAATGCGCAATGATGGCCAAGCCGTCGCAAGTTTACATCGATAGGTCGAGGCTTGTCGTGAGCAACACGCATCAATCTGAAGCTTTAACGACAAAAACTGTTTGAATTCAACACCTCAGATAAATTTAAAAATGAACGCTTCAGATAAAGTAATTCTAGAACCAACGGCTGAGCTTCGTCCTCTTCTTCCAACCAGAATCATATTGTTTGTATTAGTTTATCTTCTTCTAGTTTTAAAATTTCTCCGGCAATCAAAAGCTTTCCGGTCATCCCTGTTCTTTGGCATCGTCACACTCCTAGGTTTTCCTTTCGTTTAGGTAATTTCCTTACAACTTTTGCATTCCCTTCATCTCTGTCTATTTTTCTTTTAAATTTTAAGGGCTTCCAGGTCGAGTACAAGCAGTGGTAAGGTCACCATTGCGAGGTTTGGGAACATGCTACACTTGGGGTTAGATGGAGGTTATTGGGTGATGAGTAAGGGTCATGAAGATTATGAGGCAGGATGGGGACTGCAAGAATCCCCTCTGCCATGAGCTCCACAAAGTTAGCCAAAATTAAGGAAAGATATAGTATCCCAGGCTCCATAGAACTCTTAGTGCTCAAAGCCTACGAATGTGCCTACTATCCGAGGCCGGGATGTGTGGCCATGAGTGAATTCCTATGTGGGACAGGCGTGCACCTAACTTTGCACCCATTTTATAGGGTGATGCTGAGGTCTTATATGTTTGCTCCACCCAATTATTTCCAAATGGGTGAAGCTAGTTGGTTGGAGCATATTTCATTTGGAAGGAAACCTTGTTGAGGGAGGATATGCCACTCCATGTCTTCCAAACACTTTTTGAACCACGAGTGCTTAGGAAGGGGGATTCTAAAGGGTGGTATTACATGACCCCTTGGGGGGCTCATGCCCCTTTTGTGCTGGGTTTGCCTTCTTCCATTAAGGGTTGGAAGGAATCATGGTTTTGGGTTAAGGGCAAATGGAAAATTGTTAAGAGTGACAAGGCCCCAGCTTGTACTGTGTCGATCCAGTATTCTGAAGCTCGTGAGTTACTTTCTACAATTTGGTTTTTTCTTTTTATTTGTGACTTGTCTGATGTCTTTCATTGTGCAGTTGTAGGAACCCACTTCGAACTTTCCCAAGCTAAGTGAAAAGTTATTGAAGATATCTACTAACGTCCACAGAGATCCCGCCACTTTGACCGCATCATAGACCAAAGAAAATTCTTCTTGGACTTCAGATTGATGGCTTCAGATTGATTGGATACAATGATTGAGTTCTAACATGAACTTTGCTTGTTACAGATGATTTTGGGAGGAAGAAGTACCCCGCTCCTGATATGGCATCAATACTACGAGCCACATCCAGAGTGTATACCAGGTCTTTGAAGCCCTCATCTGGTGGTACAAAACACATAAGGGGAAAGTTGGAGCATCGCAGCAAGGAGCATGCTGAGAAAAGTGATGATGAAGAGGCCGAGAGCGTCGATAAGAGCAAAGAGGAAGATGGAGGAGCCTAAAAAAAAAGTCCCACAGCACCAGTTCAATTGGGAAGTTTGGCCAAACCATTAATCCATCCAATCAACAAACCCTGCCTCCTCCTCCTAAGTTGATACATGCTTCAATTAATGCGGCCAAGGCCCAAAGGATTATGGAGGCCAGTGAAAGAGCTGCAAAGGAGGTAGGGCAAACCTTTGAGGTCATCAAAAAGTTGCCGGTGGCGGAGGGCCCTGGGAAGTCTGGAAGGTTCGATGGGATAGGATGAGATCGCCCCAACGGTAATGGAGATGCTGCCACCTGAAGTTCGTAGTGGCACTACCAATTTCTGTAAGTTCTGGACTGAATGGTGGCAGAACTACATCTCCAATTGTGAAGAGATAGACCGATGACGACTCTGCTCAGCCAAAGTACCAGGGCTTTGGGGTTGTCCTTGAGTGCCAAGAAGTGCTGAAAGATATATAAACACGCAACTGGGATTCAGTTGAAGAGTTGGCCTCAACGAAGGAGAATAAATTTTGAAGCTGAAGAGCTAAGATCCTAGCGAGCTGAATAGGTAGCTAAATAGGATACTGCCTTAGCAGAGATCGAAGCTTTGAAGAGCAAAGTCCATGAATTCCAGTACAAAGATACCTCCTTGCCAGAAAGAGTTGAAACTTCAAACAATCATCAGAAGCTAACGGTTGAAGCTTTGGAGAAGGCTAATTTGGAAAATGCTGGGCTAAAGGACGTGAATAGGTTCCTGGAGACTCAAATAAGACATTACCTGAAGGAGGCTGAGCAGGCCAATGCTGATGATCAGAAAGTAGGTGAGGAGGAGGTGAAGGACTACATTGCCAAGTTCTATCTGACAAAAGAATATTAGCACTTCGACATCTATTTGGGTAGATTTACCTATGCCTAAGTAGTAGAAAGGGTAGGAGAGCTTTACCCAAAACTAAATGCTTCTGAATTGAAGGCGGAGTTTTTGGAAGAAATACCCCAGACCCCAGCTGATGATGCAATGGAGGCAGAGCACCTGGAGGGTGCTCTTATGGACAAAACTTCAAACCAAGGAGCCCCAATAGCTGAAATATCTGCTAAAGAAGCATCAGACTCCCAACCACCTCCAATGTAGCATATGGTTTTATATTTTACTTTGTAATGTACTGGCTTTCTTCTCTATCAATACCTTTAAACAATATATCTTGCAATAAGATTCAACACTTATTGGGACCTCTGTAATGTATATAACTTATACAATATGCCTTGCAAGCAAAATTAAAGAAATCATGATGAACTTCAAAAATAAATTATAACTTCAAAGTTTTGGGACCTCTATGAGGTACATATCTTTCAAGCAAATCACTTTTGCATGCCTCGGTACATAACTTCTCCCATGACGTTCAGTTTCTTGTAATGTCTGCCTTGGAGAGAAAATGAGGTAATCCTTTTTGGGATCTGATCTTCTCCTTTAAGACACCCACATTTCAATACACGGTAGATGGTTCATCCATGTAGAAGCTTCTCCTATGATGTTCAGCTTCGTCATGGGAGGTTTATACTATCCGCCTTAGAAAGCAAATAAGGTAATCCCTTTTGGGATCTGATCATTTTCTCCGAGGCTACTACGCTTCAATACATGGTAGATGGTTCATCCATGTAGAGGCTTCCCCCATGATGTTTAATTTCATCATGGGAGGCTTGTGCTATTCGCCTTGGAGAGCAAATGAGGTAATCCCTTTTGGGATCTAATCCTCTTCTCCGAGGTACCCATACTTCAACACATGGTGTATGGTTTATCCATGTAGAGGCTTCTCCCATGAAGTTTAACTTTGTCATGGAAGGCTAGTGTTGTCCGCCTCAGAGAGCAAATGAGGTAATCCCTTTTGGGATTTGATCTTTTCTTCTAAGGAGCCCAAGCTTCAATACACAGTGGATGGTTCATCCATGTAGAGGCTTCTCCCATGACGTTAAGTTTTGTCAAGGGAGGCTTGTATTGTCCGCCTTGAAGAGTAAATAAGGTAATCCCTTTTAGGATATGATCCTCTTCTCGAGGCGCCCACGCTTCAATATATGGTGGATGGTTCATCCATGTAGAGGCTTCTCCCATGACATTCAACTTCATTATGGGAGGCTTGTGCTTTAAACGTTTTGTCTGCCTCGAAGAGTAAATAAGGTAATCCCTTTTATTGAATCACTTCAAGATATTTATAAGGGCTAGGAGGGTCCCCTAGCCGTAGGGCATATTTACCGGTAGTATATTCTTAGATGTTCTATGTTCCATGAGCGAGGCTGCATTTTGCCAGCCAGATCCTCTAACCAATAAGTATCAAGCCGTAGCTCTCCTTTTATCAAGATCTTCTATCCAATAAGTACTAGGTTGCATAATCGAATGGGGAATTCTGAACTGGTATATTATGTTCTTCCACATGAATTTAGAAGTGATGGTTTCTATAATCTTGGCCAGAGGTTCCAATTTGACCCATTTGTAAAGTAATCAATGGTAACTATAGAAAAGCTTGCGCTACCCCTACCTTTGCGTTAAAGACCTATAAGGTCAATTCCCCATTTGGTAAACGAACCATGGGCTGGACATCACTGTTAGCTCCTGGGAGAGCTGTCTCTATATGTGAGAGAAACGTTGACATTTTTTATATTTTCATGCAAACTAGATTGAGCCTTTTTCTCGAAGTGGGCCAATAATACCCTTGCGTAGTGCTTTTTGTACCAATGTGAGTCCTCTAGCATGAGTACCACAAATGCCTTCATGGAATTCATGGAAAATGTAGGTGACTTCTTCCTTCCTCGCACATCGAAGGATGGGTAAGGAAAAACCTCTTTGGTAAGGCACGTTATCCTGGAATACAAAGTGGCAGCCCTTCTCCTAAGTTTGTAAGCTTTATCTTTGTTGCTGGGGAGCATTGATCTTTTAGAAAAGCCATTATTGATTGGATCCATGTAGGCATTCACCAACTTTCCTTTGGAAGTAGAAGGTTCCGAGAGATGTTTAATCAGGACGATCGTCAGTAGTTCCGAATCTTTACTACTAACCAACTTGGACAAAACATCAGTGTGGGCATTTTCATCACCCAAAATTTGAATCAACTCAAATTTTTAAAAGACTGGAGTAAATCCATCACCAGTTTAAAGTACGCCGCCATGCTTTTGTCTCTAGTCGCGAAGTTGCCATTAACCTGAGTGACTACCAGCTGGGAATCACTGTTAATGAGTAATTTTCTCACTTACATTTCTTTGGCTAATCTTAAGCCAGCAAGTAGTGCCTCATACTCTATCATATTGTTAGTAGTGTTGAACCTGAACCTCACAGCACAGTTGAACTTGTGTCCTTTAGGGCTAATCAAAACCACTCCTTCTCCTGAGCTAGTATCCCCATATGAACCATCCACGAATAAGTACCATATAAATTCCACGCTTTCTATGACCTAGTCCATTATGTGGACTTTGGAAAATTCTACCACGAAGTCTGTGAGGGTCTGACCTTTGATAACGTTTCTCATTTTAAAAATAATGTCAAACTCGCTGAGCTCAACCGCCCGTTTTAACAATCTTCTTGAAGATTTAGATTTTTGAAGCACTTGCCTAAGCGGGAAGTTGGTCAACACGAGTATCGTTTGAGCTTGGAGATATGGCCTCAACTTTCTAGACAAGGTGATCAAGGCTAAAACTAACTTTTCCATGATGAGATAATAGGTTTCAGCAGCCAAAAGAGCCCTTCTCACATAATAGACACGCAATTGGTGGGTATCTTCTTCTCTTACGAGGCGCTAACTGCTTCTTTAGAAATAACCAAATAGAGTTGCAAAGCTTTACCTGATTTGGGTTTTGAGAGGGAGGCTTGTCCTAGAATCTTTTTTAGCACCTAAAAAGCCTCTTCACACTCCTCAGTCCTTCAAAACTTCTTGCCCCCTCTCAAGATTTTAATGAAAATGAGGCAATTGTCGGTAGCTTTGGAGACGAAATGGGTTAAAGCTGCCACACACCAAGTCAAGCTTTGTACCTCCTTTGGCTTTGTGGGAGACTTCATCTCTATTAGGGCTTGAATTTTCATTAGATCTATCTCTATGCCCCTCTGATTAACCAAGTACCCTAAGAATTTACCAGAAGTAATTTTGAATGCACATTTAATGGGGTTTAACCTCATTCCGTACCTTTGTAGGATTTGGAAAGTTACATCCAGGTCCTTTACATGGTCATCCACCTTTAAGATTTTCATGAGCATGTCATCTATGTAGACTTCAAAAGTTCTGCCAATGAGGATGGCAAACATTTTGTTAAAAAGTCTCTGGTACATAGATCGACATTCTTTAGCCCAAAAAGCATCATCTTGTAACAATAAAAATGTATGTCCATGATGAAAGATGTGTTTTCGTCGTCTACCTGGTGTAGTGGAATTTGATTATAGCGTGAGTAGGCATCCATAAAACTCAATAGTTCATGCCCAACATTGGAATCGACAAATTGGTCTATCCTTGGAAGGGGAAAGCTATCCTTTTAGCAAGCCTAGCTAAGGTTGGAAAAGATGCACACCCTCCATTTGCCGTCGTGTTTCTTTACCCAGACTGGATTTGAGACACACTTAGGATAAATAGCCTCCCTGATGAAGTTATTCTTTATCAACTTTTGTACTTCGTCCTTAATGGACTCATATCTTTCTGGTTGAGGACCCTTTTCTTTTATCTATGCGGGGCAACATTATGATCAATTTTCAAGTAGTGACAACTGACCTAAGGGTCAATACGTACCATGTTCTCATGCTTCTATACAAAGACATCAAGATTCTTAGGTAAAAACTTCTTCAGCCTCTCTTTGGTCTTCGAAGGTAAGTCTTTTCCCACCTGTAATGCCTTACTGGGTCTCGAGGATCCATCGAGAAGCTTTCTAGCTCCTTCACCGATATTGTTTGAGATTCAGATTCAATGATATACGGATCCAATTCATCATTCTCAACCACATGCTCAGGGACATCGGTCATTTCGACGTCTTCCCAATGGAAATTTTGATTCCCTGGGACGTCCACCATATCAACATCCGTTACCACCATGTTGACATCCTTAGGCTCAGCCTTTCTTATTGAATTGAGGTAGCACTCATTTGCTTCTCTTTGGTCACCTTTTACTATGGTAACCCCATACTCAGTAGGGAACTTCATGCATAGATGATGAATAGAGATGACGACCCATAAATCCTTTAGGGAGGGTCTACCTAGAACCCCATGGTAGGCCAACCTATTATCTACTACCAAAAATTCCATGAAGTTCAAAGTTGTCGGGAGTGGCTCCCCAATCTCCACATCAAGGGTTATCTTCCTCTTTAGACGATGCTATTACCGATGAAACCGTATAAGGGGGCTATGACCGGGGTCAACTCGTGATCAACAATCATTTTGTCGAAAATGGCTCCAAAAAGGATGTTGACGGAGCTACCATTATCAACCAACATTCGTTTTAACTCATTATGGGCCGTTGCCACAACGGCCCTTACCACAAGGGCATCACAATGAGGGAAACGCACACCTTCGGCGTCTTCTTGGGTAAAGGTAATGTGAGGGATTTGCCTTTTAGAACTATACCTCACTGTATCGATAGTCATTGGAGGGTCCTTGGCCTCCCTAGCGTAATTCTTTTAGAAGTTCCTTGTATTGTCCCCAACATAAGGCCTTCATAAAATCGCATCGATTTTATGGATTTCAGCATCTTCCAGGTAGGCTAGGGAGTCCTACGTTGTCGTTGCACCTCTCTTGGCCTTTCTTTGTTACGTTCCCTCTGCCGTGGAAATAGCCCCAACGGGAGGATCTTGCCTCATCATGCCTAAGCCTTTGATCCTATCTAGATGGTGGCATATCTCTAGGAGGGCATTCATCTCTCTAGTAGTTTCGTATGTTCACCTGTCAAGGAATATATCCCTACAGTCTGTTGTGTCATGACTATAAGAATGATGATTAGTGCAATATTAAAGGGTGTTTGTCCTATTCTTAGGCCCTGAACCCAGCCCTTGGCCTCTTCCTCTTTGGGAAGGCCCGCTGTCCAGATCCGATTTGCCTCATATTGGCTTCGAGGATTACTTTCTCATAGGACAGCATGGGTACTGTGTTCAACATTGTTGTAGCAAGTGCTTACCCAGAATTTGGAATTTCATTACCAACAAGATTCCATTGGTGATCTATTAAGTGAGAGGTGGGTCCTCTT
Organism: Fraxinus greggii; assembly: GCA_903798315.1. NCBI lineage: Eukaryota > Viridiplantae > Streptophyta > Magnoliopsida > Lamiales > Oleaceae > Fraxinus > Fraxinus greggii. The sequence goes on from CAIGRK010069501.1 coordinate 36,097, forward strand.
TCGCGTTGTCACTAAGGGGGTTGAAGACCCTGGTAGCCCTATTCCGGTGATCAATCAACTTTTCGTTGATAATTTTGCACCTCATCATTTCTAGGAAGGTGTCGTAGCTGGTTGGATTTTGATTCTGTACATCCTTCCAGAAGAGAGTGTTCGTGGATAAGGCTTCCCGATCGGTCACTTGCATACAATATGTCATCTTATCAGTAAAATGGGTGAAAAACTCTTCAATGTTTCTTTAGGTTGTTGCCTCATTTCTTAAAGGCGTTGTACATGAGCTTCTCCCTCATTACCTACACAGCAAACAATTTCAAGAACGTATTCTTGAGCTCTAGCTAGCTCCTAATGCTTCTTGGAGGTATCCTACTATACTAGATCTCAGCTATCCCACTTAAGGTTAGATGGAAAGCTACATTTGACTGTCGGGTGGCACATATTAGACACATATGTGTTTTGTAATTATTCAAATGCTTGACCAGGTCGCCTCTTCCGTCATACTTTGGTATTTTTGGCAGCACATAATGACTCGGGACATGAGCATTTCTCAATTCATGTGAAAAGGGCAAGTTTTTGTCGTCATCATCAAGTTTACAAGATCTTTAGGGTTTATCCAAATCTTCCTCGTCAGCCCGATACATAGGCGGTGGATGAGATGGTCCTGACTGATCCCTTGTGATATCATCCTTCATGTGTCGCCTATTTCTAGGTGGGACAGCACATGGAACGCATCCTTACCTTTCCTCCGGTAGTTGGGTCGTCGGAGGTGGAGGTCGAGGCTTGTTCCTAGGAGTGGAAAGTTGCTGGGATGGCATGTACCTAGTTTCTACAGGGCTGATTCTGTCAAACACACTAATAGACCTTTGCGGCCTATGTTCTGGCTCGTACTCAGTAGGGAAATTGTCTTTTTACATTAACATGAGCTTCGATAGGTCAGCCATAAGCATAATTTTAGGAAAAATCAATCCCTACTTCCCTTTCAAGGGGGCTATCTTCTCTAGCATGCCTGAGAGATGGGAACCCCTGACTTTGGGCTTCATCTTCTTGCAAGAAGAATTCTTGAAGTGCAAAAAGGACTAGGGGTCCTCCCTGGACATGCGTTTGCACGAGGAGTTCCTGTATAATCATATTTTGGTGGGTAATATTCCTCATGTTGGCTGCCATTGTGACAATTTCTCGGGTAAGCTGAGCAGCTACTCTCATCTCACCATTTTTTATCTATTATCAAATTTTCTTGACTTTTGGGACTTCATCTTGTTTTTCAAGAACAAGTCATTTTTTAAGGGGGGTGCCCAACTATTCTCTGTTAAACTACTGTAGAAACGTTCGTGGTTATTGCGATGCTTCCCACAGACGTTTCCGATCTGTTGACCTCATTTTCTGCACAGTTGACGTGGACAATAGATACCGAGTTCACTCCGTTTTCTTAAGCTAATTTCAACACGTGTGGGATGATTGTCTATCGACAATAAATGGAATAGGAACGTGAAATAAGCTTTGTAACATGGGATAGGGATGTTCGAGCTCCGACAAGAGATATGAGATAATTTATACGATAATGAACGATCGACCAAGAATCAAACTTACGAATACGATTATACTTTCATCACTAAAAACACTAAGTTAAATATAAAGAGAATAAATAGATGATTTTTTGTCAAACATTTTTTATTACCCTCATTTGTCCCATTGGGAGGGCATTTAGAGTGTTACATGTGCAATAACAACCCTAATATGAAAGGACACGTGGCTTAATCTCCTTTACCGATGCATCACATCTTAGGTATCAATTTTGACTCCATTAGCCTGAGGTGCATTAAATGCCCAAAAAAAGTCTGCCATTACATGCCCTATGCTGACAAGATTGACCTTTTACTTATTACTACAGTCCAATCAATCATTCTAAAAGGATTTCATAAATTTAAGATCTTCAAACATGGATTGTCACCAACCGTAGTTGAGCCTCAAATTTCTCTTCGTTTGGCCTCGCCACTTCGGCAAAGCCACTTCGTTTGGGCCTCAAATTTGTCTTTTTATATATATGAACTTTGGTGGGTCAGATTGTCTGGACTCTAGAAGACTTGGCTCCACGTTGGACGCCACATGGCTTCGACAGAGGGTGCTTCGGTGGGTCGGCTAAGTCACGTGGGAACCTATGTGGCGAGACATAACAACTAGTAATAACGACTACAAAGGGAAAATACTTAGGTGGTGCCCCTGTGATAATATCTTCTAATATGTGGTTTTGAGGTCTAAACATTCAATGTGACCATGCATTTTTTACTTTAAACTAAATATGATTGGAAGTGGTTAATATGTCCCTATTTTGGTAGGGATAAAAAGTCAGATTTTTAGTAGATTTTAATAAAAGTTGAGGAAATGTGTAGTTGAAAGGTTATCGGTCTCACGAAATATGTAGTTGAAATTAACTATTGACTTTAATTTAATTAAAATCTATATTTAATTCTTACCAAATAGAGAATGTGGTTTTACGTAATTTTCTCAGGCATCCCCCATGGATACCCCAAAACACCAAAATGCACCATTTTGCAAAAAAAAAAAAAATAAATAAAAAAATAAAAAAAGAATGCACACCTCCTTCAACCATGCACCCGGAAAAAATAAAAATAAAAATAAAAAATAAAAAAATAAAGGTACCATTTGCCATTCATTTTGGTAATGTGTTCATTTTTTGTTATACAACAAATTTTAATTATTATTATTATTATTATTATTATTATTAAATTGAATCATATAATCAATAAAATTGGAAACGTATTACACTCTTTTTCTTAATATTATGATGTTGAATGTAATATTTTCTTAATTGTAGCATTTGTATTAAATGTACTACATTTTTTTAAATTTAATAATAACTACAATATTTGTATTAACTAAACGTAATTATTTATTTAGCCCATATTTGACAACCATTATTCGAAAACTATTTTTTTATATACTCATTTTCATCCATACATTTACAACAATAAACTATTATGCAAGTAAATTCAAATTTTTTTCTACTTCTTCTGAAAATTAATAATAAATTTTTTTTAGATGAATAAATTGTTTAGAACTTAAAATAAAGAAAATGATGAAACGTTGTTGAGCTTTTGGTGTTTTTATTGGAGATGATTTTCAATTTGTTGTAAGATGTGCATCAAAGGTTACATATGTAATTTGATATTTTTCTAACTGAAATCTTTGGCTAAACTTATAGTATGCTTATAATAAATTTTTAAATTAATATTTAGTTGTTACTATTATTTTGAATTAAGATTAAACATTGAAAAGTGAGTTTCCAATTTGGACGATATATTATTAAATTTAGTTTCACGGATAATTTGCTAAGCTTAAAATATTTTTGTATGAATCCTTTAAGCCGATAATTAAATATTACTTCTTATGATGGATGTGAATTAACGTCATGCATTAAAAGGTAACATATTATGTCATTTTCAATTAAAAAAAAGATCACAGATGGTGTAATTTGGTTTATTGACTACGTTTCACAATAAGTTTTATAAGAACCTTCCAGTATTAGTTAGATGCGAATTAAGTTCCTGCATTAAAAGTGACATTAGCCAAAATCATAATGTTCTAATATGATATCTTAAACTGACATCTTAATTTTATTATACATTTTGTGTTAGATGTGAATTAAGGTTCTACATTAAAAATGACATGTTATGTCGTTTTTAAACTAAAATGTCACACACTTTTATTTGACTTATCTTAATAATTTTTTTTAGGCAAGCTCGTTATGTGCTTATAAGAACTTCTTAAACTAGCTGCTAATGTTAATATTTGTGGTGATAGATGTGAATTCATGTTCTATCGTAAAAATTCATATATGAAGGGGATTAAAATTAGATTTTTAGTATATTTTGATAGAAGTTTATGAAATATATGATTGAAAAGCTATTGATCCCATTAAATGTGTAGCTGAAATTAATTATTGATTTAAATTTAGATTAAAATCTGAATTTTAATTTCTACCAAACAGGAGCAAAGCTAAGTTAGAAATGTGACATGTTTGATACTTTTCAATTAAAGGATGATATAGTATAGAAATTTTCAGTGCAGAGCAAATAACAAAACAAAACAATAAATAAATAAACAGATGAGAATCTTAGCCAAACATGCTCTGTGGAAATAAATAAGCTCTGTTATCTTTCTTTATCAATTCATGGCACCACTATTGTTGCCACGGAAATGCGCCTTAATTACCACCCCAATTTGAAACTAAGAATTTCGAGGTAAATTAAAACTAAAATGAAACAAAAGATTGACATAACATGAACATACTAAATATAGCTAAAGATATTCTATTAAATGAAAAAAAAAAGTCAAATTACACGGTCTGTAATCATTTAATTAAAAAGTGACACATCATATCACTTTCTTATACAGAATAATATAACGATCAAAACATGTAACCCTAAACAACAACAACGACAACAACAACAACAATAATAATAATAATAATAATAATAATAATAATTTATCGTCCAAATTTTTAATAACCATGTCGTGCAAGTACACATTGACTTTTCCAGAAACCAATTATCTTACAGCATCAAAAGGTCCCAAACCTGAAAAATTCAAACAAAAGAACTCAAGAATGGAACAATATATGTGACAAGAACAAACTGACAAACAAAACGTTTGCACCAGGAACTCAATNTAAAAAGTGACACATCATATCACTTTCTTATACAGAATAATATAACGATCAAAACATGTAACCCTAAACAACAACAACGACAACAACAACAACAATAATAATAATAATAATAATAATAATAATAATTTATCGTCCAAATTTTTAATAACCATGTCGTGCAAGTACACATTGACTTTTCCAGAAACCAATTATCTTACAGCATCAAAAGGTCCCAAACCTGAAAAATTCAAACAAAAGAACTCAAGAATGGAACAATATATGTGACAAGAACAAACTGACAAACAAAACGTTTGCACCAGGAACTCAATGGAACTAGCATGTTAAAAGAACATTTCATCCAAAATTAAGTTATTTGTTATAATTTCACATCATTATAAATTTATGGAGAAAATAGCTATAACGATGTCTATATGTGAATAATGAAAATAACCCGAGAAAATGAAAAAAAAAATAAATAAATAAATAAAGGGGAGAACAATAGTTTGGCCTTTTGAAAACTACGAGTTCATAATTCCAACGTATGCACTTAACTAGTTACGTAATATCTCATTAGCGGTTCCAAATTCCTTATCATTCTCATTCACTCTATAAACGTATTTGAGCATAAATGATTTTCTCTTCTCACAGTATTTAGATAGCATGCAAAAGCAGTAACCAATGCAAGAACACAAGAAATGAACTGTGAAACAATTCAAAGTGGGATTTACAACAAAGANCATTCGTTTGACTTTGTTTTGTAAAGAAATTGTCAACAAAAATGAAAATTCTTTTTACAGTGGTTGATAGAATTTGTTGACATTGCTAAAAAAAAAGGGTGGAAAATGCTTTCCCACCTAAACGTATTTGAGCATAAATGATTTTCTCTTCTCACAGTATTTAGATAGCATGCAAAAGCAGTAACCAATGCAAGAACACAAGAAATGAACTGTGAAACAATTCAAAGTGGGATTTACAACAAAGAAAATAGAGCCTAACCTTAGGTTTGCAAGACTGTGAAGCAAGATTTCTCTTCTTCATTGAAAATCCTTCAACCGAACTACACTTCCTATTCATCCCATTCGATTCACGAATACTGCTATAGCCCTCTTTACCCATGGGCCTGAGAATCTCTAATGGTGCCGGTGGTGATGATCAATCGAACCACATAGGTCCGAGAGTATTTAGTTGTGCCAGCGACGACGATGGATGTAGTTGCAAAGTAGTAGTGATAGAATCTCTAACCGTATAATGCACGATTAACTAAAGATTAAAAAAATAATAACTATGTTTATTAGTCTATTTTCTAATTACTGGGGCAGTATTGGACCTAACTGAAATTTCATAGTTTACTAATTAAATTTGACCTTACGTGCGGAATAACGCTAATTAAAGCAACAAGTCACTTTTAATTAGTTTCTAGATGGTTAAGCATACAATCCAATTTCCCTAAGTTGAATTACCGCAGTTGTAATATTTGAAAAATAATAAATAA